>NW_020871514.1:319046-326546 GCF_003789085.1 Penaeus vannamei | reverse complement strand
AACTTTGTTCTTAGCTAAATAATCTATTGGAGTGATGTCCATCCCTCCTCCTCCATCCTTGTTGATATCTAGGAATAGACATAAAAAAGATAACCATAAATTATTAAACATAAATGAAAATAAATATCTAAGAAGAAAAAGAAGAAGAAGGAGAAGGAAAAGAAGAGGTAAATTTTGAAGAAGTAGTAAAAGAATAAATGACAAATGAAAAGGAACGAAGAAGAAAAAAGAAAAGAAAATACAAAGAAAGAAAAAAAAAAGAAAAATATAAGAAAAGAAAAAGAGAGAAACAGAGGAAACAGAAAGAGAAAAAGATAATTAGGCAATACTCTTGCAAATGTTCACGTGCAGAGGCGATGGACATGTCTAGATAATGATGCTGTCATTGACCAAGGTACCTATATATTGCCTTTTCTGTATCTGTCAACTCTGGAATTCTCTATGAGATTTTCTTTTCATTTTTCTTATGGGTGTTGACGGTTATATCACCAGCTTAAATATCCCACAACTTATAATAATAATTAATGAACTTTTATAGAGATCTTTACCATCAAAATGTTAGGATTTGTTTCGTTATTTCTTATAATAAACATGAATGACAACCCAACTCCATGTTTTTCATGGTGCTAATGGTGTTGTTATTAAATACATGATTAGTGGGACGAACTAGCTCGTTCTGCGCATGTGCAGGATTGAATTTTGAGCTCGAAAGGTAAAGCTGGTCCAGAACTGTATTAAAAGTTGGTTCTGGACGCTGACATTGCGCATGTGCAATAGAGATTTGAATTAAACTTTTATAATGCGTGTTGAAGAAGCCTTTATTCCTGGTTCAGAGGTGTATTAAAGGCTGATTATGGACGCTGCCATTGCACATGCGCACTAGAGATCTGGATTAAACTTTAATATCGATTAACTTTAATGGCGCGTACTGAAGCCACCCATAGACCCACTGCATCTTAATGAAAATCCGTTTCATCATGGATTTATGTCTTTTTTCTTTTCTTTTTACTTTACAATTGCTATTACTGAACCATTTTCAAAGAAATTACATTGAAAAAACACTTACCATAAAATACTACACTTATTATCCTTCTCAAATAAGGGGCGGAGCTAATGATGTCAGCCAATGAGAGTGAGTTGTCAGATATCAGATATAGCTAGATGCATAATTATCTATATAATTTACTAGATATTGTTATATTTACCTACAAGAAAATTAATATTCCCATTTTCTATTTATGATAACGAAAATTTATTACCATTAGAATTAAAATACTCTTGGGGAAAATAAAAATTTAACTTTTGGGTTCAGTGGTCTCATTGGAGGTGGAGCTACCTGGCTGTATGTTCCTTGCATTAGCAGTGAATAACATTATCAATTTTGCATTGTTCCCACACAGATTAAGCTGTTGATTTTCCTACCTAGAATCATACATATTTTTAAAACTCTTTTTGAATATATGTGTAATCTTTAAATTTTCGCGCCTCGAACCTGTTATCGCTACATCCCATTGATACATAACTTTTGTTGTTCTTACTTATTTATTTAATTAAGCTCTTTAAGAAACTTCATCTCTTCCTATTCTAATGACCTTAGTAGTTCATGTTAAAGTATTTTTTCTCTAAAATGCACTATATTTTCCCCAGTTTATTTATTTATTATTATTATTATTTTGTTTATTTATTTATATTAGTTTATTTATCTATTTATTATTATTAGTTTATTTATCTATTTATTATTATTATTATTTTATTATTATTATTATATTTATAGATTTATTAGATTATTTTATTAATTATTATATTATTTTATTTATTTATTTATTTATTTATCTATTATATTATTTATTTATTTATTATTTATTATCATTATTTTATTTATTATTTATTATTATTATTTTATTTATTATTTATTATTATATTTTATTTATTTATTCATTATTTTATTTTCTATTTATTTATTATTATTATTTTATTTATTCATTTATTATTATTATTTATTTATTTTATTATCATTTTATTCATTCATTTATTATTATTTTATTTATTTATTATTATTAATTAATTAATCATTATTATTTTATTCATTTTATTATTTTTTTATGTTATTATTTTTATTTGTTTATTTACTTATTTGTTATTATTACTTTATTTTTTTTCATTTATTTTTTTTTTTTTATAAAGGAACAATGTCATTTACGTTTTACATCAGCAGTTACCATTTCTTTTATACGGAATACATTCAATGCATGTAACATATTGAATTTACTTGCATAACTTTATACAATTCGATGAAAATCTGGCACTCACTGTGTTTCTAAGTGTATGTGTGTAATTTTAATCTGTGTATTTATTATTAATCTCTCGTTGTCTGTTATATCTGCATATCATATCATGTGTATCACTTGAGTATCTTTGGCGTGGTATATAAGACTTTGTATATATGCAGTTGTAATTACCTGCTTAAATCTTGCTGGCGGCACTCCGTTTGTCTACTCGTGTGTTATCTTAATACAGTGCATAGATAACTTTCATCTTCAGCTTCTTTGTCTTTCTATCCCAGTTATATAACAGGAGATATGTGTTGGATGTCTTGTTTATATGTCCTTTATAACTTGTGAAAATAAGGTTTTAGGATATTGAACCGCAAGATAGAGTATGCAGTATATATAGTGTACACACACACATATATACATACATATGTTTGTGTGTGTGTCTGTGTGTGCATACATACATACATACGCACGCACGCACACACACACACACACACACACACACACACACACACACAACACACACACACACACACACACACACACACACACACACACACACACACATATATATATATATATATATAATATATATATATATATATATATATATATATATATGTATGTATTTTAATAATTGAATGTATATATGTATGGATAAATGTATTTATGAGTATAAACGTGTGTTTTTTTCTTTTCCTTTTTTGATAGGCACTTATATAAATTACTCTTTCGGAATGGTTATACTGAATTATGATTATCTTTATGTTTGTCTGAAGAGAAAAAGGGGACTCTAGCATATAATGAATTCGAATAAATATCTAAACAGTTACGCGTCCAAGAAATAGAGGATTTTAATGGCCTATGAGTGCATGTTTCAGAAATGAGAATTTTAGGTATTATCTCCTTCTATTATATATATACATAAGATGATCGTATACCTTTGGCCGTGTTTTAAAGTGATGTAAAACATTAAAAATACGTGGAGTCTTCTTATTGTCTTCAGAACAACAAAACACGAGAGAAAGAATGATAGCGATTTTTTTTTTTTCAAAGTAAAGAACTTCCATTGTTTTCTTGCTTGAAATATGCATTACCATTATCATTAACAGATATTATCATTGCAATTACTTTTATTGCTATTGTGGGTGGCATAGGTCAATGGTAGAGCGCTGGTTTTCCTTTTTGTAAACATTACTTTTATCATTATTATATAATCGTTAATATCATTATCATTATCAATCATCTTAGTTATTTTATTGCAATTATTATTATTATTGTCGTTGTTTTATTTTTATCATTACCATTATTTTTGTTATTAATAATTTTATTATCATCCTTATCATCATCACCATCATTTTCATTATGATCGTTATCATTATTATCAATGTTATTACCATTACTATAGTTATCATAAAAATAATAATAATATTAGTAGTATGATAATTATTGTCAAAAAAATTATTCATGTCATTATTATTACTATCACTATTATAATCATCATTATCATTATAATTGTTATTATCATCATCATTATCATTATAATTGTTATTATCATCATTATCATCATCATTATCATTATAATTGTTATTATCATCATTATCATTATAATTGTTATTATCATCTTTATCATTATAATTGTTATTATCATCATTATAATGATCATTATCATTATAATTGTTATTATCTTTATCATTATAATTGTTATCATCATCATTATCATTATAATTGTTATTATCATCATCATTACCAGTATACATCATCATTCCCATCACGATTTTTTTTCTTGAGCTCCTCTCCTCCTCCTCCCTGCCTGCCCGCCTGTTCGTCACGAACGCACAAAGCAAAGCAGCGAAAAAAGGGTACACCTTGGCAACAATCATCAAACGTTGTCGTACAGCTGGAGGTCACCTACTCACCCCAGGGATATAGAGGAGGAGCACGGTACAGCCAGGCAGGTCTTGGCGGGGAAGCGGTCGAGTAAACAATCTTCGGATCGTCGTGTGGAACAGGCTTTCTGAATGAAAATTGCAGTATCGACATCTGTATCGACATATATATCGATATAGGTTTTGCTTCCGTAGCGGTTCAGAGTCGATCATCGCAGGGATTGCATAAAGAGCGTAAAGGGGTGAAGAGGAAATAAGCAAGACACGAACAGGGAAGAAGAGGAAATAAGCAAGACACGAACAGGGAAGAAGAGGAAATAAGCAAGACACGAACAGGGAAGAAGAGGAAATAAGCAAGACACGAACAGGGAGGAAGAAAAATGATGGATAACGAGGAGGAAACGACGGTGCTGCAATGGCCTGATGTGTTGGTCATTGTTTCGTATTTCCTGATCGTCCTGGCAGTGGGTGTGTGGGTGAGTAGTCCTTCGATATTACAACAGCAACGGTGCAGGTAAAATATATATTGTCAATTAGTGTGACTTTTGCTCTAAAGTTGTGGTCTGTTTCATCACTAAAGGTATGAGAGTAATCTTTAAGTGCACGTTATTATTCTATGCATGCAAACATTACAAAACCCCGTTATATAATACCTGTGATCTCTATGATATTATTCCGCTATTTTGTTATGTATTAATGTAAATTTGGTGAATTGCTCTTCCCAACTACCTTGCCGCCGATGTTTTTGTTACGAAAAGATACCGCCTAACGCTATAATTCAACAATAGGAAAATATTGTGTAGAAAAAAAAAAAGGTGCGGGGCCGAGTGAACCTCGATATAGTGAACTATCCGGTTTTTGTGTTTTTTTGGAATGCATTCTCACACGATCGGTGGATAGCTAAGCTATAGACTACAGTAACACGAAACATAATTCACTGACTACAATAGCACGAATGTGAAACATGACACTGATAAACCAAATGATATAAAGTAATAAATATGACAAATGTCGAATCACATTTAAATAATCGCAGATGTTTTTTTTTTTTTACGATAACATACTGCCTAATGCTAAAACTCAACAATAGGAAAACATTGGCATTGTGTTGTAAAAAAAAAAAAAAAAAAAAGGCAGAGTGAACCTCGATATAGAGAACTATCCGGTTTTTGTGTTTTTTGTGATGCTTGCTCACACGATCGGTGGATAGCTAAGCTATAGACTACAGTAGCACGAAACATAATTCACTGATAAACCAAATGATAGAAAATGATAAATATGACAAATGTCGAATCACATTTAAATATTTCTCCTGATCTATGACCGGACGCTATATTTAGAAATATTAAGAGCCGAATTAATAAAGATTCATCGTCATCGAATTTCGCATTTTCAGTACGATCTCAAGCTGACATATTAATGAGTTCACACATACGTAGATAATCGCTTTAATTGCCTAGGAATATCTACGAATAAACTACCACATTAAGCTTCATTCTTTAATATTACAACTCGTTTCTGCATCACGAATAAGAGCCGAACATACCACGTGGGAAAGGATAAAGGCACTTGACATATGCCATATACTTGATAACAAACGACCTTGATGCAGCTTCAGCGTTTATCTAAGGGAGATACGTATGTACTGTCAGAGCGTGAGAGCCTTTATCTTGGGGAGGAAAACAACAAATAAACAAATAATGTATTGATTTAGAATAATATTTCCCTCTTCATAAAACGCTTATATTTACTGTGTTTTCGACTCATGTCATGGGTGGTAACCGTTTCTGATGTTCCGATAGTATCATGTTTATTGATACTCACCACTAATTTCATCATTTAATACTCATCATACTAATTATAAATCATCATCTTCATTAATACTCACCATACTTATTATAACTGAAGCTGATACAATCTATCGCCAGAGCTGCTAATAAATGTGATGCGTGATATATATGGTCTATCAATCTACACATTCATTTTTTATCCTGTTTATTCTTATCCCAAAAAATCATTTCTTGATATTTTTATCCGTCGGCGTTTGAAGAAGGAGGAGTCTCCAGGGGCCACATGAGAGAGTAAATAGAAAAAAAAAAAAAAAACGCTGAAAATACGAATTGTCAGGAGAGCTAAAATTATTAAAGATGTTAATAATCACACGTTAAGGGGACCGTCCCTAAAAGGGGCGTGGCCAATTATGGGGGTGGGGGTGGGGGGCATATTGGTATATGTTTCTAAGAAATAAATGGTCTTATGGATTTTCTTGATTTTCGGATATTTTATGTATTTTCATATTCCGCATCTTTTGATACTAAATTTGTTGGGGTTCCTACGTGCCCCCCCGCAAAAAACTTTTTTTTTTTTCATTTTTTTCACATGTGTCTGCGCAGGTTTCTTGTCCCAGAGGATTATGAATTGTGTTATGAAAAAATGTGAATGAACATCAATGAATTCCTAAGACAACTACGTCACGTTTTTTTTTTTTTTTTGGAAATTCAATTTAGTTTCCTCAGAAAAAAAAATAATTTTTAGTCTTTTTTTCGATTTTCAAAAATTCGTATTAAAAAATTAAGCAACATTTCAATAAAATCGTGACGTAGATGTCTACGCATTTCCACAAGGTTTCCAAAGATAATTCCAAAATTTTAATCGGATAAAAACTCTGGGACAAGGAATCAACCGTAGCTCGAATAAAAGGAAACATCGAAAAACAAACAAACAAAAAGTTGGATATTTGAAGATCATTTTTTATATATTTTCATTTATGGGTCTTTACCATTTCATTACTGTAGAAACTACTTTTATTCCTCTTTCAAACGCACTTTGTTAGGTAAAGATATGATCATTAGTCTCTAAGTTATAGAAACAAACAAACAAATGACTCCCGTGAAAGGGGGCAAATCCAGACCCAAGACAATATGACCGTTATGTAAAATCGGTTGTTTCGTGTTTTATACCTCTTTTATTGGTGTTTTCTTGTGTATATATTCGTTTACATGTGTATACGCATGTAAATTATTGTACAGGTACATGGTCGTGCACGTGTATATGCGTATATGCACATATACCTATTAGTTCCATAATTATTTATTCCAATTATTTATTTTATTTTTATTCCAGTCTACTCTTATTCTCCATCGCCTAACCACGTGATTCCGCCTCGATACAAGCGATAAACGCTTAGTCACCAGTGGAGTACATGTTATGGAGGGACAATGAATTGTTTAGTGTTCGTTACAAATAACCGTTAAGAAAACGTTGATAGATCAAAAATATTTTGAAATACAAATCTCTTATATTCGTTTATCGTGGATGCTTCTTGTGATGTAACAATA
>NW_020871514.1:309046-314046 GCF_003789085.1 Penaeus vannamei | reverse complement strand
GTGATATTGTATGTATATATGTAGTATATCTGTATTATTTTATATGTTTATTATATTATATATGTATGTGATGTTGTTACTATATATATATATATCTATGTAATAGTGTAGTTGCTGGTGTGGGATGATATATCATAATATATTATAATTATATATATATGTTTATATTATATATGCTGTACATAGGACTGGCAGTATAGTGTGTGCCTGATATTGTGTGTGTTGTTGTGTAGTTGTATAATAGATGTGTTTGTTATATATGTTTATTATCTATTATATGTTATTATCGTAGATTGATATGTCTGTGTTCTGCTGTAGTTAGTGTGTTGATGCTAGTTGTTTGTTCTATATTATATATCGCTATACAATATATAGTGGTTTATTATGAGTTGTAGTATTATTGTGTATGTATTATTTGTGTAGTGAGGGCTATATATTTATATAAGTACGGTGAGGTGGTGTGTTTGTTATGTGTACAACACAGACACTACAAAACAGATGCATCAAGTACACGTACTGAGCTGAGCTTGTACATGCACAGCACGACAGCATCACTTCACGCGAGTACGATGCTATGAAGCGCCGGTAGAATAATATACTATAGTATATACTACTGATTCATACATATATTCAGCATTCTCTTTCTACTTTTCGTCTGGTAGTGACACAATGTAAATAATGATTTAATTTATTGTATAATATATATATATATTAATGTCTACTATGACAGAGAGTGTATAGCATATCGTCTTATATCACTATATATAGTTATTACAAAAAATTAATTATACATTCACAATTATTTATCGTGTATATATTATGTGTATAATTTTAATTGTAATTCATCCTCGACTTCTCCTCGCTACTTTCGGCACCACCTTACACTCGCTCCATACTCTACCTCTTTCTTCATAATATATATTAATGATATATTATATATTACTTAATATTTATTATTATATATTAATATAACACACACACAACACCACACACCAACCACAACATCACACACAACACACAAACACTACATCAACACACACACTACACACACCCGACCACACACCACGCACACACGCACACACACACACACACACACACACACACACCACCACCACACCACACACACACACACCACCCACAACACACACACACACACACACACCATACCGACACACATTACACACAAATACACACACTCACCACACACACACACACACACCAACACACCAACATATACTGATTAAATAATTATTATATATATATTATATTATGATTATATATGTATTATATATGTTATTATATGTATATATATTGACCTATATATATGCTTATATATGTATATATATTATATAATATGTTATATAGTATATATATGTATAATATATCTTACTTATATATGTAAATATATATGTATACTATATGCTATTTTTTATGTATATAATAATGTATCACCAACACACCACACACACACCACACACACACACACAACCACACACACACACACACACACCACACACACACCACACAACACACATACACCACACAAGCCAACCACAGACACAACAGGACACACACACAGATCACACACCCATCACAGACACGACATCAGAACGACACAGACACAGACACCACACACACACACACACACCACAACACACACACACACCACACAACACACACACACCACCACACACACACACACACACACACAACACACACAAACCACAAGAAATTCCTCGCTCGCATAAATAATTATAGTGAATGAGGGCGACAATAATCAATCATCACATAGAGGTAACCCCAGAAGAAGAAGAAGCTGAAGAAGAAGAACAATAACAAGAAACAAACATGCACCAGCTGCCAACATGGAGAGCCCCCTCCGCCTCTCTAGAGCAATAATGATAAGAAGATGAGAGGAAGAAGAAGAAGAAGAAAAGGAAGAAAAGTAGACAAACAAACAAAACATGCATTATCCCCATACCCAAACACACTATGGACAGAACGACTCACCGCTATGGTAGCCCCTTACAACCGTTAACGTACGTACCTGACCGTGTCATAACAGGGTGACTTTAATGACTTCAAGAAGTAATTATCATGAATCCATATACTGAAAATCAAAATAAGCCGTGGCTGAATGAGGGAGTAATTAACGCACATCCGAAAAATGTCTCTTCTCTCCAAAACAATAATAAATGATATTGAGAATGGAAGATAAAAGAACAAGCAATTGCCACTCTGATGACATAGGTCAAACTATCAGCCTGAGAGCGGTGTCGCTGGTTTCCAATCCCCTCCCCCATCACCAGGGAAAAAAGAAGAAAGAAGAAGCAGACAACATGCACCTAGCTGTAGGTGTTAACAAGGTGATTCACCCTCCCCCCCCTTCATTCTCCACATTCCCCCTATGCCCCCCATTATCCAAACACATGTATGGACTTGCCGGTATCCCTTAATACGTACACAAGACAGTGTCATAACAAAGTATGACATATGGGGGGTGCCTTCCCCCTCCTTCTCAAAGCAATGAATAATGGCTATATAATCTCATGTCTGAACATGAAGAGGAAGAAGGACGAAAAAAGACAAACAAACATACGGTACCCCAGAATGCATGGCAGAAGGTCAGGGTAATTGAATCCATCAACAGGATGTTAGTATAACCCCCTCCCCCTTCTTAGGTTGAAAGAGGGGTCATATTCCGAAAGCTGAGTTAGGTCACAGAGCTATTCACCGTGTTTAAGCGTGGTAGCAAAACAAAAACCTGCACAATAGACCGATAGGACAACTAGATGCGATAAGGTTAAGAAATATTGATCTTGAGGGGGAGG
Source organism: Penaeus vannamei (assembly GCF_003789085.1). NCBI lineage: Eukaryota > Metazoa > Arthropoda > Malacostraca > Decapoda > Penaeidae > Penaeus > Penaeus vannamei. The sequence goes on along the minus strand of NW_020871514.1, from coordinate 311,215 downwards.
GGTGTGCGAGGGAAAACGATTCATGAAACTTTTGATGAAAGTAATTATATTCAGCCTTCCATCATGTTTTAACAACGCAAGTTTTAAGCTTAAACCGCTTAAAGCATCCAATATAAGAATACAATGCGATTGAAAAGGATGAAAAAAAATCGTTTACGTACTCAATATACCTATTATTATCACCTTCAATATATAACTACCACAAAATAATAGACATGCTTAAATCATACTTAGGGCCCTATATCCATCTCCGCGCGTTTAACTAAATAAACCTAACCTCTTCCTTCATCGCATACATGAATTGCCGAGATTTGGCCATGGCGCGTCGCTTCTCGGAACGAGTCGGACGACATCGATGGAGTGCGAGAGGGGCGTTCCGGTAACGAAGATGATACATGCCAACCACATCCGTGAACGACGGCGCTGCAATCATCAATCTCGAGGTGCAACCAAACAAGAAAGAGAAATGCTATATTTAACCAAAAAAAGCCCCCTGAGGTTTTTTAAAGATCCTTACATCAATACAAATATATAGCATTTGGCAAAGTCCAAATTCTCATTCCATGGAACACATGCCAAAAAAATTGACTCGCAAAACCGTAAATGATCTTTTTCACAAATGCGCATTATAACAAGGGAGCAGTCCTCGCATGAATAACCAAGGAATTACTTTCCTTTCGTGGTCGGATTACTAACTTTGAGACCTCCACTCATCTTTTAAAACATGTTATATGCAGCCCATTCTTATTATTTCAAATGCCTTCTTCACAATAATACCAAGATGTCAGCGAAAAGGATCATTAACTACATTTTTTCTCAATGTCTTTTTTATGAGTTTTCGCCTTATACACAACTACACATTCCTTAACACTTAATCAATGCACCTGATAATCATATATATATTCGACTTAAATATTCACTCGCAAATATAAATGCGGCAACCCCACCGTCATATGCCACATGTATTGATTGTCTTAATTTGCTCGAAGATATAATTATCCCGCCCGCACCAACCGATATATAGACATCAATTAAAACCCTCATTCTACTTGTAGTATCTACCAAGCTCGCGAAAATAGTAATAGTGTAACGATTTAATTTCTTCTCTAACTCATTGCAAGTAGGTCTTTAATTGCATCGTCCAGCCTATTTGTGTAAGTAAGTTTGTTTCTGACTGGTTAGACGAGTTCGGATACCGTGACACCGTATTCCCTAACTTTGACAGAAAATGTTAAGGAATTCCATTCTTTCTACGTTCTGCTTTATGCAACTACAGACCGACCTACGTAATTAGATTAAGAATAGCTTCCCTTTTTTGATATATAAAAAATCACTAAGAAACATGTGTGATGGTCCTCCATTTTATGACAATATAAAAAAGAAAATCAACACGAAATGCTGGCTATTTTAGGTGATTTAACCCAACCTTTATATACCCTCAAAATCGCCTATATTACAAGTTATAATGACAAAGACAATGAACCATGCAACTCCCTCGTTGGTACAGTAATCTACCCTTGTCAAAGCGTGGCTCACTGTCAGAATGATTTTTGTCTTATAAGAACAGAAACCGCATTGTAAAAAGGTAAAAAATAACCTTGCTTGAGAGCATAATTCAACCAAAACTCCAGTAATTCGTCTATTCTCACCTGCCAACAAATGTGCGGTAAATCGAAGAAAATAACTTGCTATCTTCAGAGATGGTCACCTCTCGTCGGCCTACTGTCATTTACTTTTTGGGGAACGCTCATCTAGGCACCATTTTTAAAAAGTAATGCACCCTTACATTGTATCTAATCTCCCTGTGCAAAGAGAAACAACTATTTTTACACCGTCATTGAATAAAACTTGCTACTCGACTTTCTTCAATATATTTTCTGATAAAAATCTACCATTCATGTCAGATTAAGAAACACTGATATGTCAAACATCTCCTGGCTAAGAATAATGTTTTACTAAGTAATTCACTAATTTGCCATAGCGACGAAACCCGTTAAAGGTCTCCTAAAACAATTTCTATCTTAAAAAAAAAGTAACAAAGAGAAGGTTTTCAGCAATTTGTAACACTTTTTTTACGTTTTTAGCCATAGGCTCTTTAATCTATCAAAGGTCTTTGATTAGATATGAAGACGTTTTAGGATAAAATGATATTCTCGTTTGGCATTCTTG
>NW_020871514.1:299046-304046 GCF_003789085.1 Penaeus vannamei | reverse complement strand
GATATTGATGGATGATTCAGCTGATCAACACTTACCATATATCGAAAACATTTGCAAACTCATCGATTCAGTCAATCCCCTCCTTCATATCTCTAGCTCCACCTCATACTACTCCGCCCTCCCCTGTTCTTCCTCACACTCCCTCACGCCCAACTTCATACTCCCCGCCCACTTCATTCTCCCCGCCCTCCCCTGTTCCTCCTCACACTCCACGCCCACTTCATATCTCCCCGCCCTCCCTGTTCCCTCACACTCCCCCACGCCCACTTCATATCTCCCCCGCCCTCCCCTGTCCTCACACCCTCCCACGCCCACTTCATATCTCCCCGCCCTCCCCTGTTCCTCCTCACACGCCCTCACGCCTCCTCTCCCCAAAGGCGTCCGAGGGCTGATGCTGGCGGTGATGATGGCGGCGCTGATGTCCTCCCTCACCTCGGTCTTCAACTCCGCCTCCACCATCTTCACCATGGACGTCTGGCTCCACCTGCGTCGGATGTGCAGGAGGCGCGGGCGGGAGGGAAGTCTGCTCTCGGCGCCTCCGTCAGACGTCGAGCTGGTCGTCGTCGCCAGGATCTTCGTGACGGCCATGGTGGGCGTCAGCGTCGTCTGGATCCCGGTCATTCGGTGAGTGGACTTTAAGCCATTAAATACGAATGGAAAGTTTTTGTTCTAAATCCCTCTTTTGGTAATACATTTTGCCGCCTTTCTCTCGGCATTCGATAATTTTTACCATTCATGTGCCATCATATCGTGAACCGAAGTGATTAAATGCTTTGTGCCTCATTTAAAATATTTATCCAGTTTTCATGCCTTGAACTCTACCCTACTGCTTTAAATATTACCAGTGTCAAAATTGCCTCGTTTTTACACTAATTTACCCTCATCCTTGTTGATATAACGTAATAACAGTAATGTCTATCGCCCACCGCCAGGAACAACGCCACATCTGAACTCTTCGATTACATAAACACCATCAATTCTTTCCTGGCGCCTCCCATCTGCGCAGTGTACCTGTCGGCGCTCTTCTGGAACCGCACGACAGAAGCTGTGAGTTACTTCTGCTTCCAAACACCTTGTTATTGGCTCAAGGACGTGATATTCGTTCTTGTTCTTGACATTTCTTTCTTCTCTTTTTCACCATGTGTTACTTTTCATCTCCTTTCTATTGCTCTTTACTCTCTACCTTTTGCCAGGGCTGGCCGCTTATCCGTAGCAGCATTTCTGCCGTTTTCTAAACATTAGATGATACAAAAAACGGATAGAACTAATAAAATTGAACCATAAACTATCATAAACGGATGAATATTAGATTACAGTTGTCCCCAGGGTCAGTTACTGATGATTATAAGATTCCCAGCTTTACTTTCTTGTTTATTGCACTGAATAAAACAATATATAATAAATGCATTATTAAGCCAGTAATATAAAATACACCCGCACTTTAAGAAGAAAATATATTAAATGTATAACTTAAGAAAATGCGACATTGAACCTGTATACTTTACATATCTAAAAGTATACGACTATTCATAGTGAGTGTATTGCAGGGCTGAAGGTTTAAAGTAACTCTATGGGACTGTGTCTCTGCCTTTGGTGATGCCCAGCTGGAAGACCCAGCTGAAGTGACATCGGATGAAATTTCCGCCGAGATGACGTTCGGTTGCTACATCTTATCAGTTCATACCAAGATGGTTTCAGGATTTTTTTTTATTTATTTGAACAAGGGAAAATATTTATTTATTTAATTTTGCTTTAAACACTTTTCATTGGCATCAAACCATATGTAAAAAAAAAAAAAAAAAAAAAAAAAATAGCCTACAAAAAAAGAAAAAAAAAACTGGTCACGTAGTCATCCGTCGGTCGTCTTTTGTTTCCGTTTAACAGACGAATTTCCCGAGAAATCCAGCCCTGCCTTTCGCAACTGTCCTTACTCTCTTTTTTCTTTCTCCTATTTCCATCCACCTCATTTACCTTCCTCCCTCCTCCTTCCCCAGGGCGCCTTCTGGGGTCTCATGTTCGGCCTGGCTGTTGGAGTTTTTCGTTTCGCTCTCGAGTTCACGTACACCCCGCCGCCCTGTGGCTTAGGTATGTAGTAGGTACATCTCAGGAGCATTTGTTTGATTTTATAATTACCGATATGCTCTTCAGTTGTGTTTGTCTTGTCGTATGTAGTTCATGAGCATACGCAACTCATACACACACACAATACACACAAACACACACGCAGACGGACATGAATATATATGAATATCTGTATCTGTAATTATATCAATATCTACACACACACACACACTTAAGAATATAATAAAGGCATTAAACAATCTAACACATACCGCACCCAATCTTCCTGACGCCCCCACGCCTTCCTCTAAAACTCCTCCTCCAGATGCTGACTACGTGGAACCAGCGATCATCACCGCCCTGCTGACGCGCCTTCACTACCTCCATTTCTGCTGCCTGCTGTTCTTCCTCACGATCCTGGTCATCTTCTGTGTGTCCCTTACCACGCCACCTCGGCCAAAAGATTGCGTGAGTATTTAAGCAACTGTCTACTTTTTTTTTTTTTTTTACAATATCCTGCCTTTTATATAGTTTCTTTCATTTTATTAGGCCTTGCTGTATGCGTGTGTGATAGAGTTCTTTAGGTTCTCGTCCCCTGCACACACACACACACACACACACACACACACACACACACACACACACACACACACACACACACACACACACACACACACACACACACACACACACACACACACACACACACACACACACACACACACACACACACACATAAGAATATAATAAAGGCATTAAACAATCTAACACAAACCGCTCGACTGTATATTGCTTAATAAAAATATATTGTCATGCAGAGAAGAGAAGATACTAAGGGTACGAAAGAGAACGTTATTCTTTATAAAGGTAGATTTTGTGTTCATTATTATTTATCATACAGAGAAGGGAAGTGAAGATGATGAAGTGTTCGAAAGGGAAAGTTAATCCTCTCCTGAAGATGAATCCGGTGCACATGCAGGCAGCGTCAGAGTACCTAAATGATACTAGTGGCAAATAAAAAACGAATGAACACCTGGGTCCTGTGAGAGCCAGGATGAGATAGAAGCTGTGTGACTGTTGGTCCGTGGAAGGAATATATTTCTCACTGAGTATATTGTGCTATTTAAGCGTATATTTCAGAGGTAATAAATGTATATATGTATATATATTTATTCTTATATATATATATATTTATTCTTATATATATTATATATTTATATATATATGTATATATATTTATTCTTATATATATGTATATATATTATATATTTATTTTTATATATATGTATATCCATATGCACACACACGCATACATACATAAATACAAACACACACACTTATAATATATATATATATATATATATATATATATATATATATATATATATTATATATATATATATTATATATACATGGTCAAATACACACACAGTTAAACTGTCAAGACAAAAAAAAAAAAAAAAAAAAAAGAGAGAGAAAAAAAAGGATCTTATTTGCAAGAGAGAGACACTGCACCTTGGCTGGAGTGACAGAGCTTTGCCGAGTCTCGCGGCCTGAAAAGGAGAAGCTTTTCAAAGTACGGAGCGCACTGGGGCGTGGCTGCGGTGCCTTTCCTTGTCTCCGGAAATTGTTCAGAGATGGTCTACAAGATCCAAGCATTATAAAGATAATTGACACACTTATTGTTGGAGTCTTTGTGATGGCTTTTGTACTGGTAGGTGGGCATACAGAGCCGTGTAGCAATACAGAATAAAAACTCTCATTTTTATTTTCTTAAAAGCGAGTGTGTGGATTTTGTAGATCTTTTGAAACCACTGCCACCAGTAAAATCTGTTTGCATTCATAAGGTTCTCATTTTTTTCGAAATTCATAGATTATGTACACATGGTCATGATAAGCGAAAAATGTGACCTAGAAATAACAACAAGCATAATAACTCTACCGTCCATAGATCGGCTAAAATAAATAAAAACAGATTAACACAAATATAGAATCAAAGCGAAATGTATTACTAGGCATCGTGACAACAGTGTGTTGGGGAGATGGTGTGTGATCCTGCGGCCTAAATCTCTGTGAATGTATATGTATCCTATTGAATACTACCTGTACTTTCATGGCAAGATCGAGGTACCCTTTTCCCTTGCTGACTGATAATATTTTTAATGGAGAAGAATTCCCACAATTGTATGTATTATTAGCCTCTAGTTGCATTATTTCATTGTGATATACATTTGCAAACTTGGCTTTTGCAACAAAATGACACATCACATCAGATCGATGTTGCTCCATTTGCTAAATGGGTCTCGGAGAAGTAAAAAAAGGAAGAATGAAAAAAAAAAAAACTTAAAGGGGTGAGGTTTAATTGACACTGAAGGTATAATGTTTTCCTGTTGAAATGAAATAGCCATCTAGTGTACCTACAAAAAGGCACAAGACAATTTGTATGCTTCTATTATTGTCCAAACTTATTTTCAGTAATGCTATTCTTACAATGTGTACCTGAACGCAGCATCTGTAGCTGGAGACTGACGGATGCCCCCTTTCACGACTCTTATCCTGCAGTTGTATCGCTTAACCTTCTGGAGTCGCCACGACCCCCGCGTCAGAACCATAGTGAAGGGAGACGACGACCACCTCGGCCAGACCTACCCCGTGGGAACGCAGACCCAGGAGGAACTCGCGGCGGAGGAGAGTAAGTCACGTCACGGTTGCTATAAAATGATATATGATGCGATTAATTATTATCCTTATTAATTGCAGAGGTCCGTTCGCCTCCCCTGCTGCTTGGGGGGGGGGGGGGGATCTCATATTACGAAGGCTTTTGAATGCGAAGCAAGACATGTGTGCGCGTGTGTACTCACACGCTGACACTGACACATACAGGCAGACTGACAGACAGACAGATAGAAAGATAGACAGATAAACAGGTAGACAGACAG
>NW_020871514.1:276546-284046 GCF_003789085.1 Penaeus vannamei | reverse complement strand
GGACATGCGACACGGGACAGAACCGTCATGGAAACGGAGGACATTGCCAATACACCGTTAGTTCTGTCAAGTTCAGCCCGAGTTAGAGGCAGACCGAACCCTGCTGCGGCTTTGTCAGTCCTGTCGTGTCGGAAGCATGTTTGGAAATCTTTTGTTTACGTTTTCTTGATTTGAGCGATATATTTGACATATTTCTTTCTATAACCATGTGAATTGATACATGTAACTTTGAGCTTCCCATGATTTGTACTGATACATGAGAAAATAATATTAATAAACACATAATAAAGCCAATAATGATGAGCAAACAAAATGCCAATCAACTTTCAAGTATGAGAACATCAAAGGTTCTGAAAGATACAACGAAAACATAGATAAACTAAGCATGGCTACGAACGATAATTGATGAAGACATGTTTAAGCTACAGAATGTTGATGAATAAAAGAAAATAAATGTCGACTTTTTAAACATCAGCAGAATACTTAGAATAAATAAATAGCTAAAACAGATTTTTTACTAGACTGACTAATGCGGTCTTGTCAACGCTTTCGTCACGTACGTGTTACTGTGACATGTATCCGGCGTTTCCCCAGTGATGTCTCAATCTTATTTACATTATGCATAAGGTCTATTTTTGAAAACGAAATATGACTCCACTACTCTTCGAGGCATATTCGGAGGAAATATATGATTTCAAAGCAGCTCCTACGAGAAAGACGAGACAGTGACTCACCGAAACCCAGAGAAAGATCCGACTCATACATAATTTAAAGAGATTATCCTCTACGTGCTGTATCTCTATCGTTCCGATCATATATTTCTTAAAAGATCCGATTTTATGTCACGAATTCCCTCGCAAGGGACTTTTATATAGGCAGGTGGCGACCTCTGACCCGTGTGCATGTTCCTCCTCGTATCGAACCATGGGCAGGATTCGAACTCGTGGGTTTCGAGATGCATGGTCTCTCCTCTCTCTCTGTCGCTCCGTCTGTCTCTATCTCCGGGTTTCGAGATGCATGGTCCTCACCCGGGCGCCACAGCTGCATCACGGCGTTTCCACTCAAGAACAGGGGCCAGATTCTCAAACGCGTTAAGGCGCCTGATCTCCTTCAGGCGCCTTAACTTACGGCCGAGCGATCTTACATACACTACACAAGCGCAAGGGACCCGCCATATTGGTGCTCGGACATTGTTAGTGGCGTACGCCTGGGCTAACTTGGAAAAGAAGAGTTGCGGAGCCAGCGACTATATACTCGGCAAGCAGCCTTGGTGCTCGGAAATCAGCAGAAAAATCAACTCATCTGCTTCATTTAGGCAATACAAAGGCGCACGCAGTTCAGCGGTTAAGGCCCTCCAAGCGCCGCCTCTCACCAAGTTAGAGCTCTAACTTGTGTGAAAAATACGGACCCCGGGCGCTGTTAGGCTTTTTCCGTTGCAGTCGAGTTACTCTCCATGCTCAAGTTCTCTTAAACGAGTCCACAGATATGATTATAGATGACGAAGAAGAACCACAATACTATGGACCATATAGCAACTCTCTCACGAGAGAATTCAGCGCCTTATTGAATTTATTCACCTATAAGTTTAGAGTTGACATGTAGGATTACCCAACCTGGGGTGATTCCATCATAGTGTCCCATCTGAGCTTTACTTCCAACTTTTCTTGTTTGAATCTTAACACTGCCATCAATGAGAGTATTGTACCAATAAATCACACTTTTACCAAATACACTGCAAGCGAGAAATCGTTGTAACTAACTAATATATCTAGTCATACTCACCGAGAGCATCTACATGAAGAATAAGACGCATGTGACGACATAATAGAAAGTAGACATCCACACATACTTTTATTGACTTTATACTCACCTCCAAAAACACACGGTATTGCAACGACTAATGGTCTCAGCGTGTGAGGTGGCTCTAGGCGTTGATATATATATAAGTGCTTAGACTCTAATATCCCGTGTTTACCTCATCTGAAAGTGGTTACGTGTGATCTCTCATACTGCGAGAGAAGACCAAAGCTGACTGTGGACATTAGGAAATGAGAGACTTCCCCTCCGATTGGGCGCATCCATTCACTTTCGGTTCTGCCACATCATCTAATTATCTCACTCCTAGCAATGGTTGTGTCCATGGAAATTACTTATTGTTTTAATTGTAATTTGAACGTGGCAAAATATTTCAGTATAGATATAATTTCAAAACTCATATATCACAAAATTAAACCAGTGTGTCGTCATAACTCAATTCACACGAAAATATTTAGATCACGATATCAGAGTCAAATAAAACACACACACACAAAAAAAAAAAAATCGAGCTGAGCGAATCGTCACCAATCATATAGTGGTGTTCGGTTCTATGGTCGTTGTCTGAGTGGTTATAGAGCAGATGGATTAATCTGCCGACGTAGAAATTCCAAGCGCTAGGCATTGCTGCTCAGAAGCTAGGAGTTATCATAAGTTCTCAACCGTAATCCATTACACTGAGCTATATAGCTATTTAGAGCTATTTTGAGGACGTGAGTTGATTGATGGAGGTTATATATATCCTCTTTAAAGTAATTAATGAGTGTTATGATTGAATGGCTAGACTATATAGGTTAGAGCTCGACGGCAGTTAGTTTTTAGGGGCTCTCAGTGGCTGGGTTTGTACGTCTTTTTAGAGGGAAGTGCGTGGAGCACATGTGCGACATCTCAGAGCGTGCTTTGCACATCGTGTTCGTGGCTTGGCCATCGAGACGTGACCTGCGTGCTTCGTGGAGGCATATAAAGTGATCGAACTCTGGACAAATACTGAGGAGCCACGATTCGGCTTCAGCTACAGTGTTGGTGCTGCTTGGGCTGTGCTTTGGCTTGGCTTGGCTTGGCTGGCCGGCTCTTGTGGGTCTGGGCCTTGACTCTCCGGATCTTGGCTTGGTCCTGCCGGCGTGCTTGGCTTTGGCTTGGCTTGGCTTCGGCTCTCTGTGCGGCGCGGCTTCCTGGCCTGGCCTGTTACCGTTATGCGTAACTCATCAATGGGATTGTTATCTTTGCTCTTATTCACTCGTTCTACTCTACGGCTTCATACCTCAACTCTCCCTACTCTCAATCTATTATAAACCTCAGTCTCTCGTTCTAAAATGTACTTTATGCTGTTAATATATGAGGATAGCGCTGTACGTTTTGTGTCAGCAACTATATGAGAGATTGAGGATAATCTATGGAGTAGTGAGTGTTGACTTTAGATGCTGGGCGTGACCCAGCGTGTGTACATCCACCTTAACACTAAGTTTATCCTATCAAAAATATCTTTATATTATCTATAATACATATCGTTTATACTCATTGAATATGTATGTGCTTACGCATAATACTTGTTCAATGGTCATGGTATATGAACAAAAATTTATAATATCTACTCCTAGTAAAAAAAATTTGTATATATTATAGATCTATAAATATATCTATTAGTGATACAGTAAAATATCATTTCTAATCGCTATACTAATATATTATAAATAGCACGCAACTCACACCACCACACCACATAACATTGTATATATATGTATTGCAAATACCCCAACCACAGCACAGACCAACAAAATAGTATAATGCAAATCTATAAAATCTACTACCTTCTCATCTATTGCTGATATTTCTCTATATAGCTATAACGTATAATAACTCACAATTCATACTCACATATATGGGTGTGAGTATAATATATAAAATGAAATAATATAATAACCACAACAACAACACACACAAAACAAACACACACGACACAACAACATCACATCATAACATAAATATTACCAATACAACTAACTAATACAATAACAAAATATTATATAAATTAAATCACATATATTTTGAAAAGAATATGTTATATACCTTTCTCCTCTAGGAATTATTTTATGATACGTGTTTCCTACGCGTTACACTCTGTTTAATGCACACTTATGGTTGCCCAAGTTCACATCGGATGTAGCGTGAAAACTAGGAACCGTAGAATAGTGAAGTAAATCAATGTTATACAACGAAATGCTAAAAGCCAACCACTACCTGTACTGAGTTACTACGAGAAGTCACTTGGTGAAGAGTTCAGGTCTTATTTATCCTAGAATAAAAATATATAATAATATGCACCCAGTGTTCAGGGTAGAATACGACTACGCATGTCGAATAGGCTTAAAGCGCTCGGGATCTTTGGTAAAAGCATGAAGTACTGAAGGTGTCTTATTATAAAAATAGAATTGTACTATAAATAAAATCAATCAATATAGACTATTTAATAGTTTTAATGGATAATGTATAATAATAAAAATATATTAATATAAATAGAATAATTTCAACAATAATAAAATCAAATGAATATAATAGATGAGAATAAATATATTAACAAGAGAATTATTATATTAATTATTTAATATATACTACATTAAGTAATAATATATGATATAGAGAGAAATAAAGAAAATATATATGTAAACCTCATATAAAGCAGTAAAATATACATCAGATAAATTAAAAAAAACTCACACACACTCTCGGTACAACAAATCAACCATAATATAAAACTATAGTATTAACTAACACTTATGAGGATGCGACCTTTGCCAGATTGTTATCGATAAGAAATCCATATCCAATCATTGTCTATCACTTATACACCTATATGTGTATAAAATAGACACATATTGCCTCGTGAAGTTTGCGCGCTACTCGCTTCTGCAGTCACGACCCCGAAGATTAGGCACACGTAGACAAAGACTGCAGATACAGCTGTTTACACCTCAGAGCGATGATCATTATTGAGTCACACGAAGGAGCATCATTAATGAAAAATCGGCAACCACACTGGAGCCGAAAGAGACGCGCACACACTATCACATACAGCCAAGCACCACATCATCCACACACACAATCACACACGTAGCAGATGTAGCGAGGCACGTGATAGATAAGATATGACAGAATTGACGATAATGAGAGATGCATGACGAGAAATAAGACTTTACGTGAGCTCATTTGTAGTGTGTTTTAAGTCGGACGAAACCACGAGAGTATATCTGATCTACAGCGCATTATGAGCAAGCGAGAGAAGGAGAGAATCATCATTCTGATTTATCACGAGGAATATGAAATGATAAGAGAAAATTGATGATAGAGTAGATTATAACCAATAATGAAGTATAACACGATGGTGAATATAGACGATGATAATGAGTGAAGTGATATTGGAATTGAATAATCTAATGGCGGAGTGATAGTGAGATTATAATGAAAATGATTTAGTGTTTGATGTGAGTGGCGGATTGATAATGATAATGGCAATGATAATAATGATAGAAAAAAAATATATAACTCGGCAAATGCAGATTTCATGTAACGGATTGCCTAACTGAATTTGAATGATGGTGATGACAAGTGATAATAATGATAGGAAAGAAATAAGATAAAAAGAAAATGCAGATCTCCATATAACATTTCCTAACTAATGATGTTGGATGATATAAACGATAATGAATGATAGAAGAAAAAGTATAATTATTAGGAAGATTGCAGGATCTTCCTTAGCATTACGCTAGACTAGATGGAAGGTAGAGAGGAATAGACGATTTAATAATGATATATAAGGAAGAAACATAGAATATTTAGAGAGAATGAGCAGAATTGATCCATTTAACATTCCCGATAACTGAATGGTTGAGATGATCGAATGAGTAATGCCTAGAACAAAAAAAAAAATTATGATAGAAATATTGGAAATGCAGCTCTCATTAACATCAATCCTAAAGCCTCTGCAATACAGATTAAGACGAGCTAATTCCCGAGCCTCGACCATATGGCAGGCCTCGGCAAAGCTCTCTGTGCTGTTCCTTCCACGTGTCTTCTTGGGTTGCGCCATGAGAGTCACGAAGAAGAGTTTTTTGGGGATTGAAAAACAAGGCTCACGTGGTAAGAGAATAGTCATGCTGCTTAAGGGTTAGTGATGTAGGATGTCTTAATGTTGAGGCTAATATTTGCAATGAGCATAGTAGTGTAAGTGAACAGAATGCACGATTTATACTTTAATTATTACCACTGTAGCCTACAGTTGGACTTGGAACACATATTAGCCACATATATCAAAGCGACGGTACGACGGCAATGTAAATGTAAATAATGTAAATAACTAGAGGTCAACGGAGACATAGTGTAAATACTCTAATACGTTACACCGGCTACGATACACTAGCATTGCCAGTGAAACATAGCTAGCATTAATGATTTCTTACCGCCTTTCTATTTTTCATTTTTTCTTTATTTTTATTTAATTTTCTTTTCTTTTTTCTTTTTTTATTATTATTATTTTTTTATAGAATTTCTTTCCCAGTCTCATTCCTGAGTGGAAGTGAAAAATCCTGGTACACAGAATAGGCTGTTCAAGTCCTGAACAGCAGTGTGCTTTCGATGACGTATTTGTCTCAAAAGAGCTGGTTTACTGGTTTACTTGTATTACGATTGTTTTCTTTCCCTCTTGCTACAGTATGGATTTACAAAATGTTGTTTATCATCATATTAATATAACATTACAGTAATTACTGGGATCATCACGATAGCATCAAGTCCAAGCTTTGGTCGCGATATTTTATGATTTTATTATATGCTTACACCTCATTTGTTGAGTTTTTCTCTCAGTATCCGTGCCATTTCCAAAAGACGCGTGTGTTGTATTTTTCAAACTCTGCCTTGCCTTTGTCTGCCTCAAATCCCTCGTGGAAGCAGTGCATGCTTTGGCATAACCAAGCCAGACAACCGACTGACCTGGCCGTAGGATAAGCCATCCGTCTTCCACAGAGGTAATTGAAGGGCGCGCGCGTTTACATACGTTAATTCCCCAGCGCTCCTGTCTTGCTGGGTTAAGGGAGGCCACGTAGGGAAACACAAGGGCAGTTGAAACCCCTTAGTGGAGAGGTCCAGGGGAGGGGCGACCTCGTCTACCATATCAACGCCAAAGGAACCATTACATTAGTCAACCTTTCCCATGTTTGGTCACTTTGGCCTTGACCTTCTCAATGGGGAGAGAATAAATAAGAATAGATATAATAGATTGGAGAAAGGAAATCATGTAGAGGAAGTTAGCTCCTTTTGCGGCTGGGTTTATGTAACGGTAGGCAATACAGCGTAATTTTTCGATTCTTTACTGCAAACATTTATCGTTCTCTTGCTTTATTTTTAGCTTAAAACTTCGTCTTCATCGGTAATTAATTTAGATTTTATTACGATACAAAATAATTATCACTATCGTTATCATCAAAGTCACATACACAAATACTGATGATTATTTTATTCGTTGAAATAATTATGAAAGCAAATAACGATACGAAAAAGAAAACTACCAGAAAAGGAACATACGGGCGTTCCTACGTTCTTTTTTAACGCTGGCAAATAATGCACGCTGACATGTACCTCTGCGTCACGATTATAGCCAGATGAGCGCTTAATCAACAACTGAATATAGCCATA
>NW_020871514.1:266529-269029 GCF_003789085.1 Penaeus vannamei | reverse complement strand
AATAGATACACGAATGGCAGAGAGAATGAGGAATAGAGGGAGAGAATGAGGAACGAGGAAGGGAGGAAGGGAGAAGGGGAGGGAGGGAGAATGAGGAAAAGATGAAGAGAGAATAAGAAACAGTAAAAGGTAGATATAAAATAGATACACAGAATGGCAGAGAGAAGGAGTAGGAGAGAGAATGAGGAATAGAGGGAGAGAATGGGGAACAGAGGAAGGGAGAATGAGGAAGAGATGAAGAGAATAAGAGCAACAAATTAAGAGAAAATGAAGAAGAAAGGAAAAGAGAATGAGGAAGAGAGGGAGAGAGAAAGAGAAAAAGAGTAAGAGTAGAGAAGAGAGGACTAGAGAATGAGGAAGAACAGAGGGAATGAGAAAGAAAGGGAGACAGAATGAGAAAGAGAGAAAGCGAGGAAAAGAGAATGAGGAAGAGAGACAGACAGGAGGAGACCCCGGGCCTTTTTTTTTTTTTTTTTTTTTTTTTTGTCTTCAGTATCATCTTAATGATTCGCATTATTATCATGTTCTTGTTCTTCTTTTTATTTTATTTTTTCTCTTCTTCTCGTCCTTCTCCTCTCCTCCCATCCTCCTTCTCATTCTCTTCTTCCTCCTCCTTCTCTTCTTCGTCCCCCTCCTTCTTTTTCTTTTTCTTCTTCTTTTCCTCCTCCGCCCCCTTTCCCACTTTATCCTTATTATTTTTTTTTCTCCTCCTCTTCCTCCTCTTTCTCCTCCTTATTCCTCCTCCTTCTCCTCCTCCTTCTCCTCCTCCTCATCATCATCATCATTCTTCTTCTTCTTCTTCTTCTCCTCCTAATCCTCCTCCTCCTCTCTCCTTCCTTCATAAAAAAAGAAAAAGAAAAGAAAAAAATATATTAAAGTCATCCCTAATGAGTTCAGCAATTTGTTCCGTTTTCATTATAATGTCAGTTACATGTGATTGTAAAAGAAACAGACTATTTGCTTATTTGAGGAAATGAAATTATGAATCTCTGTCTCCCAGTCTCTCTCTCTCTCTCTCTCTCTCTCTCTCTCTCTCTCTCTCTCTCTCTCTCTCTCTCTCTCTCTCTCTCTCTCTCTCTCTCTCTCTCTCTCTCTTCTCTCTCTCTCTCTCTCTCTCTCTCTCTCTCTCTCTCTCTCTCTCTCTCTCTCTCTCTGTCTCTCTCTCTCTCTCTCTCTCTCTTCTCTCTCTCTCTCTCTCTCTCTCTCTCTCTCTCTCCTCTCTCTCTCTCTCTCTCTCTCTCTCTCTCTCTCTCTCCCTCTCTCTCTCTCTCTCTCTCCCTCTCCCTCTCCCTCTTCTCCTCCCTCTCCCTCTCCCTCCCTCTCTCTCTCTCTCTCTCTCTCTCTCTCTCTCTCTCTCTCTCTCTCTCTCTCTCTTCTCTCTCTCTCTCTCTCTCTCTCTCTCTCTCTCTCTCTCTCTCTCTCTCCCTCTCTCTCTCCCTTTCTCCCTCTCCCTTCCCTCCCCCTCTTTCTCTCTCTCTCTCTCTCTCTCTCTCTCTCTCTCTCTCTCTCTCTCTCTCTCTCTCTCTCTCTCTCTCTCTCTTCTCTCTCTTCTCTCTCTCCTCTCTCTCCTCTCCCTCTCCTCCCTCCCTCCCTCTCCCTCCCTCCCTCCTCCCTCTCTCTCTCTTTCTCTCTTCCGTTCTCCCTCTCCCTTTTCTCTCTCTCTCTCCCCCCCCCCTCTCCCTTTCTCTCTCTCTCTCCCCCCCCCCCTCTCTCTTCTCTCTCTCTCTCTCTCTCCCTCTCTCTCTCTCTCTCTCTCTCTCTCTCTCTCTCTCTCTTCTCTCTCTCTCTCTCTCTCTCTCTCTCTCTCTCTCTCTCTCTCTCTCTCTCTCTTTCTCTCTCTCTCTCTCTCTCTCTCCCTCCCTCCCTCTCTCTTTCGCTCTCTCTCTCTCTCTCTCTCTCACTCTCTCTCTCTTTCTCTCCCCCTCTCCCTCTCCCTTTCTCCCTCTCGCTCTCTCTTTAACGTGTGTACAACGGATAAATACGTATTGCATGATCCAGACGTCCTTGCGTGATGCATGGCGATTTATCCTCTGTCATTCAAGGGTTGACTTAAGAAAAAAAAAAAAAAAAAGATGTCGCCTTTTCCACGTCGTCTCAATTAAGGCGAGTGCCGGTGGGGAATCAGGGTCAACGGCTGAGTTCGCTAATTTGGCCAAATCGGGTGACGAAGTTCTTGGCGAAGCTGAAGGGAAGCTCCCGAAGTTCCTGGAGTCTCCTGTTTCATGCATGAGGGGCTTTCATTATGGTCAGAGATCCGTGACTGTAACTAGATCACATGCAAATGGACATAGGACGCATGCTGTATATATGAATAAGATAACTAACTAAGATAATTAATAAGATAACTAATAAGATAACTGTAACTAGATCACATGCCTATGTACATAGACGCATGCTGTATATATGAATAAGTCTATATTTATATATAGAAGGAGTATGTATAAAATAAGGCTATATCTATACATAGAAGGATGTATGTATTTTGGAAGCTTTTAACTTT
>NW_020871514.1:256529-261529 GCF_003789085.1 Penaeus vannamei | reverse complement strand
GGGAAAGGGAGAGAAAAAGAAGAAAGAGGGAGCTGGTACAAGGGGAAAAAATGGGAAAGGGAGAGAAACTGAGAGAGAAAGGAAAGAAAGAAGAAAAATTGGGAAATTGAGAGGAGAGAAAAAAAGAGGGAGCTGGTACAAGTGAAAAGGAAGAAAAATGGGAAATGGAGGGAAAAAGGGAAAGAAAGAGGGAGCTGGTACAAGGAAAAAAAAAATGGAAAAGGGTGAGAAAATGGAGAGAGAAAAGAAAGAAAAGAAAGAGGGAGCTGGCACAAGGGGAAAAAAGAAGAAAAATGTGAATTTTCTCCCCTCAAGCTGTGGTGGGATCAATATCGCTTTGTATTTTGTAGGGGAGATATATGTGTGTGGGAGAGAAAAGGGGAGAGGGAGAGAGAGGGAGAGGGAGAGGGAGAGGAGAGAGAGAGAGAGGGGAGAGAGGGGAAGACGGGGAGAGAGAGAGAGGGGGAGAGAGAGAGAGGGAGAGGGAGAGAGAGGGAGAGGGAGGAGAGAGGGGAGAGGGAAGAGAGAGAGAGAGGGAGGGAGAGAGAGAGAGAGAGAGAGAGAGAGAGAGAGAGAGAGAGAGAGAGAGAGAGAGAGAGGAGGAGAGAGAGAGAGAGAGAGAGGGGAGGAGAGAGAGAGAGAGAGAGAGGGGAGAGAGAGAGAGAGAGGACAGGAGAGGGGAGGGAGGGAAGAGAGAGAGAGAGGGAGGGAGAGGGGTGGGAGTGGGGAGAAAAGTGGAGAGGGAGAGAGGGAGAGAGAGAGAAGAGAGAGAGAGAGAGAAGAGAGAGGAGAGAGAGAGAGAAAGAGGAGAAGAAAGAGAGAAGGAAGAGAAAAAAGAGGGTGAAAACGAGAACGAGAGAGAGAAGAAGGAGAGAAAGAAAAGAGAAAATGAGAGAGAGAGAGAGAGAAAGAGACAGAGAGAGAGAGGAAAGATAGAAAGAGACAGAGAGAGAGAGGAAAGATAGAAAGAGACAGAGAGAGAGAAAGATAGAAAGAGACAGAGACAGAGATAAAGACAGAAAGAAAACAGAGAGAAGATAGAAAGAGACAGAGAGAAAGATAGAAAGAGAGACAGAGAGAGAGAGAAAGAGAGAAAGAAAGAGAGAGAGATGATCCAACTCTCGCACATGGCAGCCTCTGTAAGTGCAAGACTAAAGCCTTTAAGGGACTCCAGAGGAAACACGATCACCTTCTTTATTTCTTTTTATTCTTCTTCCTGTTTCTCTCTTTCTTTCGTTCTTCTCTTAAGCTTTCCGATGTTTTCTTCCTCTTCCCTTTCTACCTTTTCGTTTACCTTTCATTTTTTATCATTTTTTATTATGGAAGATATGTGTGTATATTTCCCTTAGGCATTTTATTACTTCCGCTAGGATTATGATTATGGGCACGTTGGTTAGTCTGTTTGTTTTTTGCTTGTTGGTTGGTTAGTAGGATAACTAAATAAAAGGAAGTGAATAAATATATATATATATTTATTTATTTATTTTCTTATTTATTTATTTCTTTATTTTTTTTATTTTATTTATTTTATTATTTATTTATTTTTTAATTTATTTATATATTATTTATTTTGCCTTTATTTTAGCCAAACTTAGATTGCCATTTTAATTTTGGTGGTGATGAAAGGTCCAGGATTTTTTTTTAATCATTGCATCATACGGGTTAATTTTTTAAGTGTGAATATTTTTATTGCATCCGTGACCATTATTGCCTTGGCTGAGGTATGCGTTCTCTGAGTTTTTTCTGTATGCAAAATATTTGAATACCTCTTTTTTTTTCTTTTTATTCACGCTATTTCTTCTCCATTTTTTTTTTTTTTTACTTCTTTCCCCCATGACCTCCCTCATCTTCCCATCTTAAGTTTTTCGTCGAGCACTCTCCCAAACTGAATCTCGAATCGTCTCTGCCGTTCTGAACCCGAGCGAGAATCTCCCACTACCTCCAGCGCATACCTCCTCTCACCCCATAGCGCGGCACTGCCCACAACTCCCTCTGCTCACTCCACACTTCGGTAACCTCCGAAGTAAATCGGGCTCTCACTCTCCCTTACCCTAAATTCATATAGCAACCCACCCCCGAACCGCTCATCCCCAGTCTCTCCTCCCTGTATTGTATGGACTCCCATCATCCCCTTGCAGACTTCCCACCGCCCTGTCCTACCCTAATCAGTCTCCCTAAGCGCAGAGTACCTCACGCTGACCTCCACACCCTCCGCTCCATGCCTGCTTCCGACGCTCTCCAAACTTGATTCCCTCTCCTCACCCTCCCTTCCTCCCTCTCTCCCATCTTGGAACAGATCTCATACCCGGCGTTTCCTCCGGCCTCCCCTTTACAGCTTCCATCCCGGCTACTAACTATCAAGGCCTACACTCGCCTCTACCTATACCAGTACCAGATCCATCCGTCCCTCTCACCCATATCACGCAGGAACTCCAACCTCCGCACGACTACTCCATCCACGTTAGGTGGTCCCCCCAACTACGTGCGCTCATTCTCCACCGATATCCCCTCCCTCCCAATCTCCTCTCTCCTGCTCCCAACGCACTCCATACATCTCACACGTGGTCGCCCCGTTTCTCTCCTCTGCAGCAGTGCACCCCTCACATGTCCCCCGATACCATATGGTTACACCTCAGTACTGCAGGCGGTCCTTACGAACACTCGGAAATCATCCAGCCAATTACTACACTGAGATGAAACTCATACAGACGAGCCGCCGTCGCAGTGCGTGTGCGCACCCCCGGGCTTCCCCCTACCCTCATCATCACCCAGTTATTTCCGTTGTTTCTAAAATTCAACATCTCATTTATACTGCCTTTATTAACCTGTTCTTTTCTCCTTCATGCGAAAAAAGAAGAAAAATTTTTTTTTTTTTTTTACGATTTTCTTTTAACTTTTATTTTTTTTCAATTACGGATCTCTTAGCAACGAACATTCACAAGCAGGGGAAAATATGTTTGTACAGCTTCATTGCCCTCAGGGGTAGCTCCTGGTTGGTTAGAAGACGGGAATATGCTATGCTATATATTTTTTTATCTCTCTCTCTCTCTTTTTCGGCTTTTTCTCATTCTTCTTTTTCATTTTCTCTTTCTTTTTTTTCCGTCTCTTTTTCATTCTTTCTTTCTTCTTTTCTCTCTTTCTTTCTCTCTTTCATTCTTTCATATCTCTTTCTCTTCTCCTCTCTCTCTCTTCTCTCTCTCTCTCTCTCTCTCTCTCTCTCTCTCTCCTTCTCTCTCTCTCTCTCTCTCTCTCTCTCTCTCTCTCTCTCTCATCTCTCTCTCTCCCTCTTCCCTCCCTCCCTCTCTCTCTCTCTCTCTCTCTCTCTCTCTCTCTCTCTCTTTCTCTCTCTCTCCTCTCTCTCCTCTCTCTTCTCTCTCTCTCTTCTCTCTCTCTCTCTTCCCTTGCTCCCTCCCCTTTCAATCTTCCTTTTCCCCTCCTCTCTCCGATTCTAATTCGAGCATCAATAATCCATGAGAGTGAAGAGGTAGGAGGAGGAGAGGAAAGAAGGAGGGGGGGGGGGTGAGTCAATGGTGAGGGGAAAGAGGAGGGGGAGGTGAAAGGGGGGGGAGTGGGGGGGTTGCAGCCATATTGAATTCCTCTCTGAAGACGTCCTGTTTTATATTCCGTGTTTTATTTTCGTGTTTCTGTTTCCCTCTCGCGTTTTCTCTCTCTCTCTCGCTCTCTGTTCTCTCGCTGTTTTATTCTCTCTCTTTCTCTTTCTTTTTCTTTTCTTTTTCTCTTTCTTTTCTCTTTATCTTTCTCTCTCTTTCTCTCTTTTCTTTTTCCCTTTCTTTTTCCCTTTCTTTTCTCTTTTTCTTTTTCTTCTCTCTCTCTCTCTTCTCTCTCTCTCTCCTCTCTCTCTCTCTCTCTCTCTCTCTTCTCTCTCTCTCTCTCTCTCTCTCTCTCTCTCTCTCTCTCTCTCTCTCTTTTCCTTTTCTTTTCCCTTTCTTTTCTCTTTCTTTTCTCTCTTTCTGTGTTTGTTGACCTCTTCCAGTTTTTCGATCTGTATGTCTCGATTTTTGCTGTTTGTTTGTTTGTGCGTGTTATGTGGCTGTTTATGTCATCTTGTTTTTTTTTTTTTTTTTTTTTTTTTTTTTTGTCTGTCTGTTTTCTTTCTATTCTTTTAGATCTTCCTTTTTATCGTTTTTTTCTTTTCATTTCGATCTTTCTTTTATCGTCCTTTCTTTTATTTCTTTTCTTTTATTTTATTTTCGATTTCGATCTCTCATTTATTTTATCTTATTTCATTTTCTCTACTGTGCGCTGTTAGTCTGCATCTCAGGTTCATGTCTGCTTCTGTTTACCTGCTATAATCACCTGATTAATGTTTGCTTGTCTGCCTGTCTGAGCGCCCTTCACGCTGCCTCTTCTCCCCCTCCCCTTTTCCCTCCCCCCCCCTCCCCCCTTCCCCCTCCCACCCTCCTCCGCCAACGCACGCACACAGACAGTCATGCACGCACACACGCAGGCACACTCACGACCCGAGTGAAAATAAACCAGTCCTCGTCAGCTTTCATGATTCCCAGGACTCTCCCTCCCCTCTCCTCTAAGCCTCCTCTCTCTCTCTCTCTCTCTCTCTCTCTCTCTCTCTCTCTCTCTCTCTCTCTCTCTCTTCTCTCTCTCTCTCTCTCTCTCTCCTCTTCTCTCTCTTTCGCTCTTTCTCCTTTCCTCCCTTTTTCTGACCCCTCTCTCTCTCCCTCCCTCATCCCTTCCCCCTCCCTCTCTACTCCCACGCGCAGTCCTCCTCTGTCTCCCCCCCCATCCTTTCTCCTGGGTCCTCCCCTCCCTCCCTCCCTGCCCACCGCCTCCTTCTTCTCTCTTCTCTCTATTCTCTTCTCTTTACTCTCTTCTCTCGTTTCCTTCCCCGGCAGCCTCGCTCGTCACCAGGTGGGCTTCACCTCCAACCTTTCCACGTCCTTCCCCGCGTACATTTACGTGTGTGAGGAAAAGACAGAAGGATAGTTGTGATAAAGAGTGGGTGGGAGAGACGAGGTTAAAGT
>NW_020871514.1:236529-249029 GCF_003789085.1 Penaeus vannamei | reverse complement strand
TCCCTTTTTTTTTGTCATACGTTGAAATCGACCTTTCATTTTTTTTGTCATGCATTATTCATCATCTTTGACGTAATTCCCCATGCGTTGTTGATTCTTTTATCATTCCTCGTTGATTTCCTTTTTTTTTCTTTTTTTTTTTTTTTTTTTTTTTTTTTGTCATGCGTTGAAATCGACCTTTCACATTTTATGTCATGCGCTGTTCATTACCGCTGACGTTTTTTCCATGACCTTCCCCAGCCTGGCATGTTCGTGGCACGGCGGCCAAGGAGGGGGCGTGTCTTCGATCAAAAAACATGTTGCAGCTCAATATCGGAGTTTCTGGGGCACCCTTCGCGGCATTGATTATCGCCTTCTCTCTCTCTCTCTCTCTCTCTCTCTCTCTCTTCTCTCTCTCTCTCTCTCTCTCTCTCTCTCTCTCTCTCTCTCTCTCTCTCTCTCTCTCTCTCTCTCTCTCTCTCTCCTCTCTCTCTCTCTCTCTCTCTCTCTCTTTCTCTCCTCTCTCTCTCTCTCTGTCTCTCTCTCTATCTCTCTATCTCTCTTCTCTCTTATCTCTATCTGTATATCTACACATACATCTATCTCCATCTCTTATCTATTTCTTTTCCGTTCCTCCCTCCCTATTCCTGTCCTCGAAGGCCAAACAGGAACCAGTCAAGCGCGTTGCCGGGAGACTCGAACCTCGAGGTCCTGCTTGAGTTGTTGCTTGATGATGCTCAGTGTATAAACATTGGTGACATTCAATGTTTTTTTTTTCTTTTTTTTTTGTGTGTTTGTGTGTGTATTTTATGTAATGATTTTTTTCTGTTATGTAAGTGTCGGTTTCTTCTATAAGTAAATAAATCTAATTTGCTCTAAGTTGTGTTCTTCTTTTCCATCCTTTATAATTGTTCATTTCTATTTTTTTTTCATTTCTTTCTTCCTGAACTGGTCCCTCTCTTTTCTTGCTCATTTTCCCTGATTTCCTGATTCTCCACTCATTTTCCCTTTTTCCTTCCTTTATCTCCCATCACTCTTTCTCCTCTCTCGTTCTTCCTCCTTCCTCATTTTTCACTCTTCGCTTCTCCCTCTTCTTCTACCTTATATTCTCTCTCCTTCATCCCTCTCTCTCTCTCGGACACGCCAAACATTTCGCGCAGCTCCATTCTACCGCGAAAAAAAATATTATCATTATTCGTATCCTACTCATTAAAGAGGATCCGATTCCATGTATCTTTTCCCCTTTATGCGTCTCCGTTGATTTCTTATGCCAAAATGCAGGATTCGAGACGCTGTGCCTTGGTGTTGGTTGAAACTCGTTCGGACTTTCTCGTTTCCCGCGTTTTATAGTTTTTTTTTTTCGGATAATGTAAGGGACGTCGTGCTAAGTAAATAAAGTGAAAAATTTTATTTACTTATTGTTTCTATTTCATTATTTTCTTTCCTTTTTGTGTTCTTTACGATATATATATATATATATATTTTTTTTTTTTTTTTTTTTTTGGGGGGGTTTCGCCACAATTCAGATTTACAGTATATTAGTAGCCGATAAAATGCGACTATTAATTTATATACGATTTACGATTTATTTTGAAGGTTTATCTCGATGGGGGATGCCAGTATTTTATTTAAGTTCGAATCCCTCTGTACCGTGTTCGATCCCACGTTGCAAGCCTACCTCCTGCTCCTCTCCTTCCACCCTTCCCGAATTATCCCTTTTCCCTTCTCCCATCCCATCCTTCCCGAATTATCACCTCTCTCTCTCTGTCTCTGTCTCTCTCTCTCTCTCTCTCTCTCTCTCTGTCTCTCTCTCTCTCTCTCTCTCTCTCTCTCTCTCTCTCTCTCTCTCTCTCTCTCTCTCTCTCTCTCTCTCTCTCTCTCTCTCTCTCTCTCTCTCTCTCTCTCTCTCTCTCTCTCTCTCTCTCTCTCTCTCTCTCTCTCTCTCTCCTCTCTCTCTCTCTCTCTCTCTCTCTCTCTCTTCTCTCTCTCTCTCTCTTCTCTCTCTCTCTCTCTCTCCCAGCCTCTCCCTTCCCTCTCCCCCTTCTTCCCTTCCCCTTCCCACCCTCCCCTACTTATCCCCATCCTTCCCTCCCATCCACCCTTCCCTAATCGTCACCCCCCCCCCCCCCCATCTTCCCCCTTTCCCACCCTCTTTTGTATTTTTTTTACACAAATTATATTAGTAATAATCATTTTTTACCGTTGAATCAGTTAACCGTTACCTTCTTTTTATCATAATAAATATATATTACTAGCTATAACACACCCATGATGATAATGTTGGATATTTACCTACTAACTATAACAATAATGATGATAATGGATAAATTTACTAAAACACACGTATGCGAAATACAATATATAACATAATGTACTCATTCTTAAATGCCGGAATACGGTTCCATTTTGGTTGGTCTAATATATACTTTAAAAAATGAGGCAACCATGATAGTAGAAGTAGAGATTGGGTTTATACTACTATGGTTTTAGAGATTGGGCTTTATACTACTATGGTTTTAGAGGTTGGGTTTATACTACTATGGTTTTATAACTATAAGTGAAGCCAATGACAAGATAGAAGGAATTTTGGCATCACGTTTCCAAATATGTATTCTAATCGTCACGCTGTTTCGTTTCCTGAGTCAAATTCCAACAGCTGCTGGTAGAGCCGTTAATGGGTATCTCTTTTATAATATTTGTAATAAGTGTTGCGAATATTATGGCTTTCAAAAATAAAATTGTTGCTCTTAGAGGCGTTGGATATGGTACCGTTCGATTTAATCAACTGAATTCTATGGATATATCTTTTGTAATGAATGCTGTGAATACTATAACTTTCACGAAAAAATACCTTTTTTACACAAATTCAAAAGTCATGTAGAGATCAGCATTTCTATATAGTCCCTTGAATACTTTCTAGGAATCGATAAACCTTATGCGATCTTATGAATTCTGAATATGAAATAGCAGAAAGCGTGTTTTAGGGAAAAAAAAAACATTTCTTGGCACCAAAACAAAAAGCGTGTTTAGGGAAAAAACATTTCTTGGCACCAAAGCTAGGGGGGAGAGAGAAAATCCAGAAAAAAAGTTATTTTAGAGGATCCAAAGTCAAGAGGTATTTCGTTAACCTTTGCCCTTCACCCGAGTACGTGGCAGTCATTCTTGGTCGATGCTGATTGATGTTAGAAATGTGCCCGTATTTTATGTGTTTGAATGGTCCTTCTTTTTTTTCTCTCTCTCCTTTTTTCCCATTTTTTTCTATCGTATGGTAATTCTGTTCCTTCTTACTTTCCTTTTATTTCTTCTTTTTTTTTTCTTATGTTCATTTTCCTCAGCCTGTTCATCCTCCTTTCTTTTATGGTCTCTTTTTTCCCTCGTCTATTTTCGCCTCTCTCTTCCTTTTCCATTTGTCATGTTCTCTCTTCTTCTCTTTTCCTTCTCGCTATTTTTATCCATGTGCTGACATCCTCGACTTTCCCCTCCCTTCTTTCTTCAATTTTCTTCAAATGCCACTTTTCCGCTCTCCTCTCCCAACTCCTCTCCTTCATTACGCACGCTCCTTCCCCTTCTCTCTCTCCCTTCTTCCTTGCTCTTCGCGTTCCTTCTTCTCCCCCTTCCTCCTCGTCCTCCCCTGTTGCTCGACGGCTCTGAGGTCGTTCACGTGTCACAGGAGCAGGAATTAGAGGAGCGCCTCGTGCCACGGGAACGCCTCGGAGGATGAACGTAATCCCCCGCTGCAGAAGGCGTCGTACTCTCGCTCTCAGGTCTTGTGGCAGAAGCTTCTAACGGGAAGGAGGAGAGAGGAGGAAAGTAGTGGGCAGAAAACGGGCGTGAGGTAAGAGGTACATGACGAGAAAAGGGCGGAGGAAAAGAGAGAGGAAGGAGCAACTAGGAAAGGGAAGCGAAGACGAGAGTCCATTTCTTGGAACGCCCGCGTCTTGATCAATGCAATGACCTACAGTCAGTCAGCGAACGATCCTAGATCCACGGTTTTCAGATGAAAACATTTGCATTTCGAGCAGTCGTCAACCATCCGGGCAACAGGTTGGTCATAGCTATCTCCTCTGGCCATTATCTTAAACGAGTGTAGAAGAACTCGGGAGTTAGTACGGCCTCACGTGCGAACGAGGCCGCTTGTTGCAGCAGCGGCTTCGGGAATGGGCCATAACGCCTTTCGAAAGTTTTCAGCGCGACGTTTCTTGCGGCCTTTGGAGTTTGTGTCTCCGCTGTTGGCCGTGCGAGGGAGCAGGAGGGTGGGCGACATCTCGGCTTGATTTTATTGCAAAAAGAAATGTGAAATGGAGACATTTTAAGTGCAAATTGCAGTCTCTAACTCTAGTTAAACTACACAAACAAAATCGGTACACTTAAATATGTCTGGAGACATATGCAGGTCATATAATATGAAAAACCTTTTACGAACTAGATATACTTTGAACTGTTTAACGATATTTGGTAAAAAGAAAATATGACCACAAAATAATATCTAGAATATTTATCACTGTTAACGAAAAAAAAGTGTTCTAAAAACAGTAATCCACATCATTCCCAGCAAATTACCCTGGATCAGAGGAAATTAGGAAACCCTGCCAGTCCTCGCTCCACACTCACTGGAATAGATAGCGCTTTATACACTACTGTGCGTATATGTGTCTTGCATATATACACATGTTGATGATGAACTGTTGGTAACTGAAACATTGGTACAGGTTACGATACAATCTGAAGGCAAGGATGAACCAGCGAAGGAGTATAAAACCTTAATACAATTTAGTCTAGGACAGAATAAGGAATTCTAGGAAGATATACACATACACCAAATATTCATTCCCTCGCCTGCCATAGTCACAATTTTCCCCGATAGAGATTTTGAATAATTCTGACATTCTAGAACGATCCCCTTGCAGCGCGCGCCCTGACCCCCGCCAAGTCACATAGGTCAAGGGGCACCACGCGCACTCGGTGTACTCGAAGGCGTGACGTCAACAGGCTGCGCAAGGGCCTTCGCGATGAGGAGTCGAGAGTCACATCTGCTTTAGCCTCGTGGAAGTGCTGTCGTCGACGCCGCCGCTTTGCCGAGTTCAAAACCTTTCCCCCCCCAAAAAAAGCCGTTATTTCCGTTAAACGGTCGTTTCCACTAGCGACTCGGCGTCTGAGAACTCGGGTGGTAATAGGCGAATATACTTTCTTCACCCTAGAAAGTGAGTGCTGTGGGGGAGGAGAGAGCGAAGAGGGGAGAAGAGGGAGAGGGGAGAAATAAGAGGATTAGAGGATTTTCCAGTTTTGATGAAGTGGAATGTGCAGATTCAGTGCCATTTTGGAGGAAAAAGAGGAAATAAAGCATTGCCTTCTCTGAAACACTCAGTCAGTAATAAAGATTACTTTCATTTGTGAATTAAACAAAGTAATGTTTGTGTTAATTCCTAGTGAGCTATGTGTACGAAATGTAGATAAAAAGTGTTGATGATTTGTGAACTACATATTATCAATTAAGGAATTAAAATTATATAATTACATGAAATGAAAAAAAAAAGATAAGTAGGCGCAGAGAAAATGGTAATTCGCTTGTTAGCGATGTTGCCGTACAACATTTGCGATATATATATGTATATAAATGTATGTTTGTGTGTATACACACACATATATATACATATATATATATATATATATATATATATATATATATATATATATATATATACTCATACACAGATAAACACATGCACACACACATACATATGTGTGTGTTTGTGTGTGACTGTGTGTATTTTTTCATCCATATTCCTGTCAACACATATGCACGTGTGTGGGAAGTGAACACTACTTACAATAAAGGCAGTGTTTCTTCTCTCTTTTTTTCATTTTATTGGTGAAATTTATTATTATCTTTCCTACCTTATTGCTATCAGCCACTCTTTGCATTAGTATCATCACTGATATTGTCATAATTATCTTTCTTGTTGTTATCAATTTACTCTCGTTATCATTAGTTGCATTTTTCCTCATCAACATTAGAATCAAATCTTAATTGGAAGTATCAAAAGTTCCATTACTTTCATTTTCTTTTATCATTGTTTGTTATCATCTGGCAGAGTCGCCAACCACGGTGTTGCCATTGGCGCCTTTCGTGGCAACAGCCTGGCGTGGCACTGACGGGAATGACAATGAGTGGCACCGTGGCAATAATGATGTGGCGACAATGACCAGCGATCTGACACCGACCAGTGCCTGTTGTGAGAAGGAAGTTAATAATTTCAAGCTATTTGAATGAAGAGAACTTGTAATACTCGTGTTAGTAATGTACTTTTCTCTCTTCTTCCAGACTGACCTTTGGCAGAGGGAGCTTCAGCAATAAAGGTCCCAAGGCGCGACCTTCATGCTCGACCGAGAGGGCCTCCCCGTGTTGACAAACCTATTGCCTTTTGCGGCGCTTGCTCTCATCTTGGACTGCATTGCAGGCGCGTAGCCCTTGCAACATCCACAAAAATACCCCGGGAGAGATAGCAAAAAAGTGCTGCTATCGGCTGCCGTCGCCCAGTGCCCGCCGGAAGTTTGTATTTGCCGGAAGTGTGATTTGTGTTTGCATCACCCAGTGCGTCAGGTTCATCCGTTCTGTAAGTGCCGCGCCGCCAAGTGTGAAAGTGACCGAGTGCATAGTGTCAGGTCTTGAAAATCAACAGAAAATTTGGAAAAAGGTAAAAAAAAGTGTTGTGTCCCGGCGCGCGAAGGAATTGGCTGTGCATGAAAACCCTCCGCAAGGAGTCGGCCTTCCCGCAGGACGAACCTCAAGCGTTGCCAACCTGCGGCAGGAGGAGCCCACAGCATCCCGCCCCCGCCGCAGCCGCAGCTGCAGCCAGGCGAGCGCCACGGCCGTCCCCCCTGGCGGCAGCGTGGAGGCCGTGTGCCATCTGCCTTCGTCACGGGTTTGCTCGCAAGCCAAGCCGCGGACGCCATCTGTCGGCACCCCGAGGAAGCTCATCAGGGCCTTCACCATGTCGAACATCGTGGCTCAGCGCGTCATGCAGAGGTGAGTCCGCCAGGCAGGCGCGGGAACGGGGCGAAGGGAAGCGTGGGTGGTTTGTTGAGTAATTATGGGCGTTAAAACCTTTAACTGCGTCGTGATGTTACTCGTGAGTCAAAGTCTGCGGTGAACCTTCCAACTTCGTTATCTAATTCTCTCTCTCTGTCTCTCTCTCTCTCTCTCTCTCTCTCTCTCTCTCTCTCTCTCTCTCTCTCTCTCTCTCTCTCTCTCTCTCTCTCTCTCTCTCTCTCTCTCTCTCTCTCTATCTATCTATCTCTCTTATTAAAGTCTACACTAACAAAAAATGCCAACTTTACTTTCTGGAGATTGTAGTCATCCATCCGCCAATTCATTTATCAAAATTGTAAATGTAATCAATTTAATATCCGCATAATATTATTTTGGGGGGTCAATATGATGTTTATTTTACTATGTGAAACATTTGATTTCACGCGCATACGTCATCCGCTACAAATCCGTTCGATTTTCCGTCGCTCTTAACGACTTTTTGTCATTTTGTCGCAGCGCTGGAGACGTAAGGTTACTGCGGCTCCGGGAAATCGTGGATTTTATGCCCTCGATAACACCGTTATTATCAATTAGCGCAGAAAAGGGTATAGAAGAAAACTTTCATAGAATGATGTGTTCTACTACTTGGTAAGCTCAGATTCTTTAAATTTGGATGTGGGGTTGCATTTCCAATAATACCGTGAAATATTAAATATTACTTAGTATTGACAACATTTTAAAACAAAGCCACCAAGTTATGGATTTTTGATATCGGGCATTTAAACCTCTGCATCATACTGCAGTAAAGATTACTTTAGTTGCTCTTAAAGAAGACTTCATAAATTGCTGTTTTCTTTGATTACTGTAGAGGGTAACTAAACCATTTGTTGGCCCGTCTATTATTTCATACAACTATTGATCTCTCTCTCACATCCTCTCTTTACTCTTTTCCTCTCTTCAA
The DNA here is from genome assembly GCF_003789085.1 of Penaeus vannamei. Classification (NCBI taxonomy): domain Eukaryota; kingdom Metazoa; phylum Arthropoda; class Malacostraca; order Decapoda; family Penaeidae; genus Penaeus; species Penaeus vannamei. Next base: position 241,059 of record NW_020871514.1, on the reverse strand, counting down.
CTCTCTACTTCAGCGCTTCCCCAACTCTCTCTCTCTCTCTCTCTCTCTCTCTCTCTCTCTCTCTCTCTCTCTCTCTCTCTCTCTCCTCTCTCTCTCTCTCTCCTTCTCTCTCTCTCTCTCTCTCTCTCTTCCTCTCTTCCTCTCTTCCTCTCTTCCTCTCTTCCTCTCTTCCTCTCTTCCTCTCTCTCTCTCTCTCTCTCTCTCTCTCTCTCTCTCTCTCTTCCTCCCTCCCTCCCTATGTCTCTCTCTCTCTCTCTCTCTTCTCTCTCTCTCTCTCTCTCTCTCTCTCTCTCTCTCTCTCTTCTCTCTCTCTCTCTCTATCTATCTACTATCTATCTATCTCTATCTATCTCTTCTCTGTTCCCCCATGATCATTCTTTCTCTCTTTCTCTTTCTCACCGCCATATCGTGGTGCGTGGTGGGGGGGGGGGGAGAAGGGGATATGTATCTGTATTAAGGATGACTTCAAGGCGGCCGAAGTCAACACAGGCATCAATAAAGGGTAGGTGTTAAGGATATATGGATTGCAATACAATACAGGAAGCAACCGTTTAGTTAGATTGCATTTATCGACTTTCTCATGCTCGTGTTACGTCTTCCGGATATATTTTTAGATTGTTTTAAGAGCATTTGTCTGCGCAAAAAAAAAAAAAAAATGTTTTACCTTTGGTGATTTCAATGATGATTTATTAGCATCAGATGATAAAGTTGGCAAATTGATCAAGAAAGTTGAGTCTTAGATAGACCAACTAGGATAACCTCCACCTCTGCAGGTCTTGTAGATCTCATGATTACGAATAAACCTGACCTTATTACCAGTCTAGATGTTGTTCCACGCCCGGTGGGAGACCATGAGCTTATTATCTGCTATCCTTGATATAACACTGCCTTTGTCTCTGTTTCTATGTTTCTCTCTCTGTCTGTCTCTCTCTGTCTCTCTCTCTCTCTCTCTCTCTCTCTCTCTCTCTCTCTCTCTCTCTCTCTCTCTCTTCTCTCTCTCTCTCTCTCTCCCCTCCCTCCCCTCCTCCCCTCCCTCTCTCTCTCTCTCTCTCTCTCTCTCTCCCTTCTCCCCTCTCCTCTCCCTCCCTCTCCCTCTCCCCTCTCCCTCTCCCTCTCTCTCCCTCTCCCTCCCTCCCTCCCTCTCCTCCCTCTCCTCCCTCCTCCTCTCTCTCTCTCTCTTTCTCTCTTTCTCTCTCTCTCTCTCTCTCTCTCTCTTCTCTCTCTCTCTCTCTCTCTCTCTCTCTCTCTCTCTCTCTCCTCTCTCTCTCTCTCTCTCTCTCTCTCTCTTACGAACCCGGACGCAGAGCAACGCGCAGAGCAAGTCCAGGCGTGACGTAATGCCAATTAGAGTCATGAGGCGATTGCAAACCGAAAACCCAACGAGTATCAAACGTACCGCTGCTTCAAGAACTATAACCAGAATGACTTATAAATCACAACTAAATGATGTTTCTATTCTTAATGTTATTCTTCAAACTGACGGTATTAATGTGCAAGTAAGAATATCAACACTTTCTTGAAATATATGGGCAATTGAGCACCAATCGGAACGGGGAAAATAACCTGATGAAATAACCTGGAACGGGGAAAATAACCTGGGAAAATAACCCCTATCCCCGTGAGCAACGATATCAAAGTTGGATGAAAACTAGGGAACAAGTTAGAAAAAAAAGTGCGAAGAGTAATAGGTTCAATATGACCTTGCCTAATAATAGAAAAAGAAAAGAAACGACTTAAATAATTTATCGACAAAGGCAAAAAAAAAATAAACTACAGATGACTTTTGTAAATCAGTACAATAATAATATTCTTCAAACTGACGATAGAATGTGCAAGTAAATATATAAACACTTTCTTGAAATATATGGGCAATTGTTCACCAATCGAAACGGGGAAAATAACCTGAAAATAACAGGTTAGGATATCAAAGTTGGATGAAAACTAGGGAACAAGTTAGAAAAAAAAGTGCGAAGAGTAATAGGTTCAATATGACCTTGCCTAATAATTAGAAAAAGAAAAGGACTTAAATCATTTATCGATAAAGGCAAAAAAAAAAAAAAAAAAAATACAGAGGTAAGTTCCAGACCAAATGAGATAGTACTGCGACGTGGAAAACCATCTAGAAACTAGTCTCTGTTGTTAAAATTGATTGTAAACAAATATGGTGACGATAACTCAGGTTCAAATGCTGGTAAACATGCTTATGAAATGTTACAAGTGAATCTAAACTTACATGATAAAAAGAATTTACACTTGAAATGAAAGTCCCAACAACAGCGTTAGACTTGATCCTGTGGAATGCAACACTGTCATTTAAACTGTAAAAGATTAAGCAGAATTATATTTCCTATGGTTCTGATAGGATTCCATTTCGATTCATAAGAGATTTGTTGCCAATTTTTACATGTTAGATTATGGTGATTGTAAACATTCCTTTTGTTACCGATCATATTTCCTGACTTATGGAAAATCCGTCACGTCATTCTGTCGTCCCCTCTCCCTGCTCTTCCCTTTCCCCTCTCCCATCTCCCCTATCCTCGTCTCCCCCCCCCTCTCCTCTCTCCCTCCTCTCCCTCTTCCTCTCTCTCTCTCTCTCTCTCTCTCTCCTCTCTCTCTCTCTCTCTCTCTCTCTCTCTCTCTCTCTTCTCTCTCTCTCTCTCTCTCTCTCTCTCTCTCCTCTCCCTCCCCCCCTCTCTCCCCTCCCTCCCCCCCTCTCCCTCCCCCCCTCTCCCTCTCCCCCCCTCTCCCTTTCCCTCCCCCTTTCCTCTCTCCTCTCCCTCTCTCCCCTCTCCCTCTCTCCCTCTCCCCCTCTCCCTCTCCCTCTCCCTCTCCCTCTCCTCTCCCTCTCTCTCCCCTCTCCCTCTCTCCCCTCTCCCTCTCTCTTCTCTCCCTACCTACACAAAGCTGGTGATATCGTCAATTTCTTTGCTGCCTATATTTTCAGAAATATTGGAGAAAATTGCAACCAATCAGCTAATGTCTTTTTTGGAGTCAAGCAGACTTTTTGGCCGATAGTCAGCATGTATTTCAACAAATGCTTTCTACAGAAACTGTTCATCTAAAGGTAACCGATAAAAGATATAGTAACATTGACAGTGAACTTCAAGAGGAAGTCTCTCCTTCTGCAGGATATATCTTCCTCGTTTTCTCCAACTATGAACTATAAACCGCTCGTTTTGCGCCTTATTTGTGATACTTGAGCGTTGCGTTTGCTAACTCAACTCTGTGAAAAAGGAGTTAGTATAAAGCGGAAGAATCATAATAACTTCATAGGTGTGTAGACCCTGTTCAGACGAGAGACTTTAGTGGCGCGACTGCTAGAAGCGCGACTGCCAGGTCAATGGAAGTGAATAGGAGCGCACACACTAGTGGCTATTCACTTCCATTGACCTGGCAGTCGCGCTTCTAGCAGTCGCGCGTTCGTCTGGACAGGGTCTTGCTCAGCCCTTGTCGCTTATTATGACGTGGTGTTAACGTCTTTACGTCTCTGGTGCGGTACAGTTTAGACGGAATCAAGGCCTATATAAGTACTTATATTTGGCCGGTTTGTTTAAAATTGATACAGACGCAGAATAAAGACATATCTCTATATATCTGATAGATATGCATTTAACTATCTGTTAGCCCGGATATATGTCTAGATTAATAAATATGCATTTATTTCTTTATTTATGGATGTCAAGTATACGAATATTCTTTGGGTCGGGCCTCACACAATTCTAACAAACCGGGCAATAGACACTAGACTTAATTATCTTGATTTGCCTGGGTGTGATGATGCAATAGTCACATAGTGAACGCTTGGGAAGAGTAACGGATGATTTTTAAAGCATGGCGGAATGCCTTTACTCTATATGAATAAACTTGATTGGTATTAAGAAGCTTTGTTAAACCAATCTATCAGTTCGAGGTAATAAACTTATTTTTCTTTTACATTGACTAACAGCCTCTTCCTCGACATTCCATTTCAAAGGAACTTAATACAGAATGGAAACGGTGGAAATAACTGGTAGCTTTGTATTGTCGCTGTTTTAACCCTTACATGCAAAAAAACTTTTTCTATTTCTTCATCATTATCATCATCGTCTACCTCTTTTTCTTCTTTATTTCTTCCTATCCTTCTTCTTCATCGTCTTCACCTTCTTTGTCTTCTTTATGTCTTCCTCTCTTCTTCGTTTACGTCTCCATCATCGTCTTCTTCTTCCTTTCCTTCTTTTCTTCCTTTTCTTCTTATCATTATTAGTATTGTTATTCTTTTTCTTCTTCATTTCATCATCGTCTTATTATTATCATCATTATTATTAATTATTATTATAATCATCATTACTATCATTATCGTTTTTGTTGTTATTTATATTGTTATTGTTATCATTATCGTTCTTATCCTATTGTTATCATTATCAGTTATTATTATCATTATCATCATCATCAACAACATCATCATCATTATCATTCGCATCATCATCATTATTATCATCATATCATTGTTGTTATCATTATTGTAAATATTGTTGTTGTATTGTTGTCATT
>NW_020871514.1:214029-224029 GCF_003789085.1 Penaeus vannamei | reverse complement strand
TGTATGTGTGTGTGTGGTGTGTGTGTGTGTGTGTGTGTGTGTGTGTGTGTGTGTGTGTGTGTGTGTGTGTGTGTGTGTGTGTGTGTGTGTGTGCATGCCTGTGTGTGTGTGTAGATATGCATGTCTAGAAATGTGTCCCGAACCCTGACTCGCCTTCTCCCTCCGGTGCTCGTTGCTCGCTCGGCCCCGACCACTTGGGCACCTCTTATTGCCGTGGATATGACAAGGTCTGAGTCACCTGACGCAGAGTGTTAATTTGACCGTGAGTTGCATATTCCTCCTGTATCTGGGCTATAATGGGTCGAAGCATTCGGGATCTTCTCGCGACAGGAAATGACAGGGCTGGAGGAAGTCGTAATTCCATTGACAAATCATGAGACGACTCTCTTGCGGATTGCTACGGAGCTTAGCGAGTTCTGCTTCTCTCCGGCGTCTGGGGTATTTTTCACTGGGAATTCTTCGGTCTCCATCATTCGTAATTCGAGTATTTATCCTCAATGATTGTATTATATTCTCTCTTGAATACCCACTGATTGCCGCCTTTCCACCTGCTCCCGTGCTCCCCTATGACTCAGGGACGGGACCGGGGCAGGGCAAGAAGGCACGACATTTATCTGGAGGCGCCGTGGAAAGCAGGTCCTGGAGATGCCGGAGGGATACGCTCACCCGAAGCGGAAGCGACGGAGCCGAACCTGCGAAGACGATGGCTCGAAAGGGCAAGGGTTCGCCGGGCGCGCGTCCTTGCGAAGTCAAAGGAGATGTGATTGAAGGATTGCAGGAAGATCGCAGGAGGACTCGCGGACGAAGAGGGAGGTCGTGGTGGCGGGGTCGTGGGTGGTCGGTCGAGGCGTTTGCGCCGATTACGGACGCGTCTCGTCTGCGTGCACTGAAGGGCTACGGAAAGAATCGGCCGGGTGGAAGGCTACACAGACCCGAGCCTACGTAAAGAGGTGACGAGGCGACAGGAGCAGCGAACGAAAGGGCGCCGCGACGAACCTGATCGGGAAGAAGCGGTCAGAAACACCCCTATGGAATGGTACCTTCAGACGTCCTTTTTTATATATGATTATATGTTAGAGGCGGAGATAAATCCAGCTATCAGCAGTAGGATGATGGTGGCTTTTGTGTAAAGATAATAGGTCCTTGAGAGGCCAGAGATCCTAAGCCGTAACCCCAGAAAAAGAGACAAAAGTAGATGTGACCCTTACGCAATTACGCAGCAATGGTCGCCATGGAGCAAATTGGAGTTAATGTGTGTGCGTGGGTGCGTGTGTGTGCGTGTTTGTGTGTGTGTGTGTGTGTGTGTGGTTCACTCCTAGCCAATTACAAAACCACAGACAGAGGGGTAGACTGCTATGACGGAGTTTGTTTTTTATATAGAGGGGCGAGACCGAGGACAGGGTGTAGAGTAGTGTAGGGTGGGGATGAGAGGAGGTGGAGAAGGAGAAGAAAAGAGGGTAAGAGAGGAAGAGAAGGAGAAGGAAAAGAAGAAGGAGGAGAAGAAGGAAGAGTAAGGGGAAGAGGAGAAGTAGAAAAAGAAGAAGAAAATAAGGAGGAAGAGGTAAAGGTTGCTGAAGGTGCAAAAGAAACTTGATGCAGGAGATAACGCCCCGGCCCAGGTATAGAGGAAATGTCAGGTAAGGGAACTCAGGTGCGACGGGAGGAACCTGTCAATACTCTTGCAAATTTATCAATAGATGAATTTCGGTGCAAGTTATAAACCCTTAATATTCTAGAAGTGAATTATTCGTGCAGTGGTTTTTGAGATCGGTTTCTTTGTTTCTTTGTGTGTCAAATAGATTTTTTTTTAATATGTACATGCATATATATAGATACATATGTATATCCCCCGCACACACACACACACATACACATGTATGTATGTATGTATATACATGTTTGTATATATATATATTATATATATATTTATATAGATAGATAGATAGATAGATATAGATAAATAGATATAGATATACATATAGACATTTTATATATATATACATATATATATATATATATATATATATATATATATATATGTATGTGTAATATATATATATATTATGTGTGTGTATGTATATATATATATATATATATATATATATTATATATATATATGTATATATATATATAATATGTATATATATATATATATATATATGTATATATATACATATATATAATATATATATATATGTATATATGTATGTATATATATAATATATATATATATATATATATATATATATATATATATATACACATACATATATATAAATATATATATATATATATATATATATATATATAATATATATATATATATATGTCTATATCTATATCTATCTATATCTATCTATATATATGTGTGTGTGTGTGTGTGTGTGTGTGTGTGTGTGTGTGTGTGTGTGTGTAAGATATATTCACTTATACACACACACACACATATATATACACACATATGCGCGCGCGCGCGCAGATAATTATATATGTATGTATGTATTTATGTTATGCATATATACATTTATTCTTTTATTTTTATTTATGTGTTGTTGTTTGGTTGCCTTTTTTGCTCGTTTTTTTTTTTTCTTGCTTGTGTGTGTGTGTGTATTAATGTGCATCAGACTTCCTTTGAGGCGAACCGAGGCGGCAGACTCCCTTCCTTCCCCCGGCCCGATCTGGCGCTCTCGCAGGGCCCCGAGTCTTAAAGTTGCCATGGCACGGACACGCCACGGACCAAGCTGCCGTTGCCGACCCTATTTCCGGGCCCAGGACGGTCGATTCCGCCCTCCATTTCCCTCGGATCGCGTCTAGTTGGTGCCGGATAGGACGGGATCCTGGCGGGCGGGGCCACTGCCGGGAAGGAAAGGGAGTGGCACGGGCGGACCGGCATCCTGGCTCTGCGCGAGGGAAAGGCGGAGGTACTAACAGGAGAAAAGGATTTGGAGTAACGGCTGAGAGTACTGTTTCATGGGCCCCGCGTGGCAGAACGGGTTCCTGGTTGGCGCGGCTGGCGGGCAAGGCCTCGTCGGCAGGAGGGTCAGGGGCAGGCTACGGGCGGTCGGCGAGGCAGCAGTGCTTCTAAGTAGCCCCAGACGATAGCGGCGAAGGCAGTGGCGACGGCGAAGGGGTCCAGAGCGACGGAAAATAGAGTTTGGGAAAGGCGCTGAAGATAGAGTATTGGCATCCAAGTAGACGGAGGAAAGGGCGACACTGGAGAGGAGAAACCGATAGCGGGTGACGGTGGGATCGGGTACGGGAAGCGAAAGTCATGCTATGCAGCTCCCGCGAATGGCTAGAACGACCAGGCGAGTTGAGGTCGCCGAAGGGCGCTAGCGAGAGCTGCTAGGTGTCAGCGGCGGCGTCCGGGAAGGGAGAAAAGGCGTAGAGAGCGGAGAGCGGCCGAAGCGAAAGTCATGCTACCGCCTTTTATTGCAACGAAGCTCTTTGAAAAGTGAAGGTCCAAAGAGCAACAAGGAAAAAAGTAAAGACACTTCTGAATGGTAGAGCACAGGTCGTAAATTGCCGAGGCATGAGGGGAATGTCCGGATAAACGAACAGGACATGTCTCTGCCATAAGGAGAGGACGTGGTCGGTTCAGGACGGAGGAGGGTGGGAGTGGCTCGAGGCTGCAGCGACGCCGCTGGTTGAGAGGCAAGTGCGAGTGCAGCAGTTGCTGGAGTTGTGCTGCGGCGTGAGTGAATGAGTGTGCGTGCGTCGGCGAGCGGCACAGCGCTAGGACCTCCCCAAGAGCGGGTCTCGGTGCCTCCTCCTCCCGAGCGCGTCACCAGATCCCTCCTTCTCTGCCCAGGTAGCGGTCGGGCGTTCCGTCTCCGAGACATTGGCTCGGGCCTCGCGCGATGTGCAGTGTGGTGCCGAACGCGGCGTTGCAGTGAGGCTGGTGCGGCGCGTGTGCGATCTAACCCTGCGAGTGTCCAAGGAAGTTGCTTACGAGTCGTGTGGAACCCAGACGCTCTGCGCTGAGGTCACCTTGCCTGGTGTGGACGGTATGAATGACCCGTCCATCGCTGTTTCTCTCCCTCCCTATCTCCCTCTCGGCGATCTGACCGAGGCGAGGAACTTGTGACACCCGCCTGCGCCCAAGGAGTATTCGCGCCCTTCGCCCCGGGGATGGATGTCAGGACAGCAAGGAAAACACACAACGCGGGAGAGAAATACAAGAAAAACATTCTTCTTCCCTCTGGTTCCGAGATGAGTTACTTATTCGAGACGTTACGGAAGCCAAAGAAGACGAACTACCACTTCATCAAAGACTTGTAAGTACTTCAACTCGGCGCTTCCTTTTGCCTTGTGCTTTACAGTGGATAACAGAAGGTGTTCTATATCTCTCCGTAGCGGCCTCATGTGGTCTGCAACAGTGTCTTGTGCTGAATACATAGAGTGTCAAGTCTTCAAGCATGCCTAAAAGCGTAACAGAAAGGACGCCACAGAAACACAGCTCTTTCCTACTTTGATCCGCGAGTCGGTGTCGAGAGCCCAAGGTTATGGAAAATACCTTCCGTTGAAATAATGACAGTTTTCACTGGCGCTGGAAAGATACGGAGCCAGTGGTTGGCCGTCCGATCCGTGGTTTGATGCATTCGTGTGAGTAGTATTAAATATCCACGATCACTGATGGTGGGGCTAGTGGCTCGCTCTTTACCGAAAATGCAACAAAATTGAGCTTCGTGGAATTCAACAAACGTATTCCGCCTTTGTTCCCCCGTAGAGTCTGGAAAACCCGTCACCTTGCTTGAGTTGCCTGCGGAAAATTCCGTTAAGGACGTGTGTATTAGTGCAGGTGCAACTCCGCTCGACGCTAGCGCGGATGTGCTAAAAAGTAGCGAGAGGCAGCCAGTTGGTAGCGAGAATGTGCAGCCTATTATTTGTATACGTCGTAAAGATTAGGCAGTTGTGTTTTCACTTTGCTGGAAATATGTGCGCTTACGAGACGTTAGCTTTCAAAAAATGACTTTCTAAGTGTGATGACTGAATAGCAAAATCACCGTGGGCTGTGCAAAGAATACAGCAGCGAGGATATAAAAGTATTCAGAAAACATGGAAGAAATAAGGTCAGTAGAGATGAAATTGTGCAGAATGCCAACTGCAGGGGCAAAAGCGGGCGCTGTGACGACGAACGTTTTGTCAGCAAATCGTCAAAAATCTGTGTTCTTTTCTTCTCTCTCTCTTTTCCGATTTCTTGTTCAGATTTAGCGATTTTTATTTTACGGATTCTTCTTGGTTCAGGCCGCCCCTAATCCTGAAGTGTACCCGCTGTGTTCGATTTCTGTGAAGGAAGAGGAATAAAGTTTATGGGGACAGAGGAATCGGACGTTGCCAGATCCCAGAAATTTGGGTGGGAGTGTCACGCCCCTCCCCCTTTCGGAAGACAAAAGAAAGCAAGACTGCGCTTTGAGCCGGACTGTATCCATTTTTTTTTTTTTTCTTTCTCTTCCTCCTTTCTCTCGTTTTTTCATTTCCTTCCTCTTCTTCTTTTTTGTTTTTCTTCTTCTTCCCTTTTTCTTCGTCGTCTCCCTTCTTCTTCGTCGTCTCCCTTCTTCTTCTCTTCTTCTTCTTCTTCTTCTTCTCTTCTTCTTCTTTCTTCTTCTTCTTCTTCTTCTTCTTCTTCTTCTTCTTCTTCTCTTCTTCTTCTTCTTCTTCCTCCTCCTCCTCCTCCTCCTCCTCCTCCTCCTCCTCCCTCCCCCTCTTCATCATCATTATCCTCTCTTCTTCGTCTTCCACTTATTTTCCCTCCTCTGCTTCCTCCAACTCTTCGTCGTTCCATGACGTCTAGACCGCCTTCTTGCTAATTCTCCTTTATATTATTTAAATACCTAGAGGCAATTATGTGGCGCCATGTAAATTCCTCAGCGACTTAAGGCTCGAGGAATTCGCCCCCTCGTCCTTTAAGGCAAAACAGGCGCCGAGGTAAGCCTTGTTTTTAGCTCTCTTGTTTTTTATATTTTTTTGTTTTTTATATAAAGGAAGCAGTCGTTGCTTTTTTTGGACTAAGGTAATGTGAAATCCCGTTTCCTTCGGGTGAAATATCCGACTGCTTAAGAAAAAAATGATGAAGAACGTTCTCCTGACGTCAAGCGAGGCCTAAAAACATGTTAACATTCTGTACTTGTGAGTAAATAGCGATTCTCTTGCGTGGTGGACACAGGGGTGGCGGAGGAGGGAGCCAGCAGAGGGAGGAGGGAGAGCGGAGCTAGAGAGGAGGGAGCCAGAGGAGGAAGGGGAGGGAGCCAGAGGAGGAGGGAAGCTAGGAGGGAGCAGGAGGGAGCAGAGGAGGAGGGAGCCAGCGGGGGAGGGAGCCAGAGGAGGAGGGCGCCAGCGAGTACTAGTGGTCGACCTTCTCGGGTGAGGAACCGAGACGGGCTGAACGAGTAGAGGCTCATTCGTTTCTGGAAGAATTTCTTCGGTGAATAAAAAAGATAAAACATCTACGTATTCTGGAAGTCAGACGAGGTAGAAGGGCGGTAGTTTTGGATCACTAATTATTGGAGGAGGAGAAAGAAGGATGAGAAGGAGAAGGAGGAGCAGAAGAAGAATGAAAGGGGGGAGAAGGAGGAGCAGAAGAAGAAGAAGAAAGACAAATACAAGGAGAAGAGAAAGAAAGAAAGAAGAAATAAGGACAAGAAAGAAAGAAAGGAGAAGAAGAAAATACGAAAAAAAAGGAAAATCAACGAAATGATGATAATAGTAGGAGCAATGATAAATGACGCTGTTGGGTAGTTCCGTAATATTACATACGGTCTGAACAATAATTTAGACGTGTTTGTCAGTGAAAACTTTATTCATTGGGACATGTATTGATGCTTAAGATCGTCTTTAATACATCTTTCCTTGAATAACGTATTCTACATCGAGGTATCTCATCACCCTGAACCGTTTGCAGACCTGTACAAACGTCAGCATAAATGAATGAATAAATACTGTCAAGAATAGCCTCATCGGAATGTTCCTCGATGCGTCATTCATTTGACAGCGACCAAACAAGGAATCCTAGAAATTAGTCCTTTGGAGTATTCAAGAAACCCTAAACATTTTTCATATCACTGTTTTTTTTATCATTTTTTATCATTGTTATCTATTCTTATTGGAACTGGACCCGGGTTGCCATAGCGCCGAGGTGAAGCCAGCCGAGCGCGCGACCTCAGGGAAGGCGAGAGAGTAAAAGTTCGTAGCATTAGTGAGGCAAGAGGTGATTCCCCGAACGGAAGAGTCTTCTCGCTAACCCGGAGAAAATAGTCGACTGAGAGAGAGAGAGAGAGAGAGAGAGAGAGAGAGAGAGAGAGAGAGAGAGAGAGAGAGAGAGAGAGAGAGAGAGAGAGAGAGAGAGAGAGAGAGAGAGAGAGAGAGGAATCACTTCTTGATCCCGGTCAGACTGTCCCTCTGTGACAACCCGGAGTGCCTCTTGGGAGAGGTGCTGCAGTGCCGCGAGGGCATTACTCGATTGGGCTTGGCACCCGGTCACCTTAGTGCCAAGGGCAGTGTCACCAGCGATCCCTGGTCGACACGCCATTGCTTAAGGCAGCCTGCCTGGCGGGTCTGAAGGCCTGACCCAAATTTGGCTCGACTCAAGCAGGCACTGATGACGTCACAGAAGATGGGGCAAGGGCAGGAGCGGCGACAGGGGCATTGTAGGGGGGAGGGGGGCGGACTTCCCCCACCCCGTCTCTCTCTCTCTCTCTCTCTCTCTCTCTCTTCTCTCTCTCTCTCTCTCTCTCTCTCTCTCTCTCTCTCTCTCTCTCTCTCTCTCTTTTCCTTTCTTCTCTTCCTTATTTAGTTTCCAATAATTTCCTTTGTTCCTCCCATCTACCTTTTTCCTTTATCTCTAAATCCTGTTAATATTCCACGCCGCTCTCTCGTGCACAGCGTACGAACGCACAAACAGCGGCATTTCCTCTAGCGTTTCTCTCTCTCTCTCTCTCTCTCCTCTCTCTCCTCTCTCTCTCTCTCTCTCTCTCTCTCTCTCTCTCTCTCTCTCTCCTCTCTCTCTCTCTCTCTGTCCCTCCCCTCCCCTCCCTCCCTTTTCCCTTTTCCCTCCCTCCCGCAATCTCTTCTTCCCTTTCCTCATCCCTCCTCCCTTCCCTTCCTCCTCCTCCTCCGCAATCTCGCCCTCTTTCTTCCTCCCTCCTTCCCTCCCCCCTGCCTCCCTCACTCCCTCCTTTTCTCTCTCCTTCCCCTCCTTGCTGCCTCCCTCACTCCCTTCTTCCCCTCCCCCCTGCCTCCGTCACTCCCTCCTTTCCCTTCCTCCTTCCCGACTCCCTTCTTCCCCCCTCCTCCTCCTCCCTTCCTCCGTCCCTCCCTCGCTGTCTTTCACCCTGTCACTCTCTCTATTGCTCTCTCTTTCTCCCTCTAAACCCGCTCCTCTCCAAGATGCCACATCCTTCGCTAACGTCTCAGGCCCCAATAGGAATTTTAAGAGAATTAATGATCCTATAAATGTAAACTTAAGAATTCTCGTTTCGGTATTACAACTTTACCGGATTTTTGAATGAGATTTCAAGACCATATTTTCCGTTGCGAAATTGTGTCTCATTCATTCGTTTGTCGCAACGAATTCGTTACATGTTATCATATGTTCGCTATAACTTTGGAGATTTCTATCATCCGTTAATTCAAGTTATTCATTTTATTTGATTATCAACAAATAGTTGGGTTTGTTTTTGTAGGTAAATATTTTTTTTTTCTGGATATGTCGAAATCAGAGTGGTCGGTCACAGTGCTGCCTGATGAGTGACAAATCAGTGTGACCTTCCACTAGAAAAGTGAAAATAGTCTTTGGTGTGGACGAAGCGACGTGATAGCCTGTTCAAAAGTAGCTTGGATTTTGTTTGTATAAAATTTCCTATTCATAGCCATCCTGTTGTGAAAGTGTTTTGTAGGTTATGTTGTGATCGGTTGTTAAGCGTGAAAACCGACGTTAATAAGGATTTGAAATTTTGTGTATTAGTTTTCTTTCTGTTTCATTTGCTTGGGTTTTGCCTCATTAACTCAGAAAATAATAAGTACTCGTATGGTCAGAGGTGAATGTGGCAACAACGTGGTGGCATTCCGCCTCTCAAAGGGGAACGGCAGAGCCAATCAAAATTCATCTTCATCGACTCCCTTTGATGTGACTGGCTGTCCCGATGAACTTGCTCTGTTTCGTAATTTTTTGTTGCCAGGCCTTTTATTTTCGTTTTTATTTTTTTATTATTTTTTTCTCGTCGATGCGCCCCGCAGGCAGCGAGAGTACAGGGTGAGTGATCAACCATTCACAGGGTGTAGCGTGGAAGAAAAAAATAGATATTAAAAACTAACTTCGAGAAACAGGAAATATACGAAAAGGCGAAGGGTCGTTTTACATAATTAAGGCTTGGGTTATTTAGGAGCCACGTGGAAGGTAATTAGCGCCATTAAGGAAAATGATGAAAGGATTCGGATAGGATATTCTTAGGAGCGGCAGGGCTAAGGAATCCGAGAGTTGGCGAGTAGCAATATCTCTCTCTAGCGCCTGAGATGATTTCATTTGTTTCTGTTGTTAAGCGAAAGGATTGGATATTTGCTTGTTTTTCTTGTTTTTTTTCCTTTTTAAAGTGGATATTTAGGCTGACGTGGCGCTCATTCCGGGCTGAAGCGAGCGCCGCCTCCATACATTAAGTTGGATCTAGGTCCCCGGAAACCTCAATGCCAGGGCAGAAAGTGATCCTGGCACCCTCCCCCCTCCTCTCGCTCTCCCTCCCCCCCCTCGTCCCCTCGGCGCTTCCTCTTCCCTCCCTCCCTCCTCGCCCTCCCTCTCGCCCTCCCCCTTCCCTTCCGTCCCTCCTCCTCCCTTCCTCTCCTAACCTAACACCTTTCCTCTTTCCCTCCTCTCCTCCCTCCCTCCCTCCCTCCCTCCCTCCCTTTTCTTCCTCCTCCCATCCTCCCTCTTCAATCCTCCCTCCCTCCCTCCCTCTTCAATCCTCCCTCCCCTCCCTCCCTCTCCTCTCCCTCCCTCCTTCCCTCCCTC
>NW_020871514.1:201529-206529 GCF_003789085.1 Penaeus vannamei | reverse complement strand
AAAAGAGAGGAAGAAGCTCCAGAAACAGAGAGACACCGCGAAAGATGAAAAGAAAGAGAGAGAGAAGGACGTTCCTTGTGAAACTGAAGGCATGATAAAAACAAAATTAGATGATTGTTACCTATTCAAGGCCCGAGACGAGTTTAACGTTGACAGGTCTGAGGTTAAGGAAATATATCAGGTCGCACATATTACTGATAGAGGGTGAAGGAAATATGACGATGTTATCACAGTTTTCCATCGTAAAAAGAAGGAAAGATTCTTGGTGCATGTATGAAATTCTATCTTTTTTCTTAATTGCTTGAGAAGTAAAGAATATTTTTTCTTTGATTGTATGAAGCCAATTTATTTTCATGTTATTAGAAATAAAAGAGAGAGAAATAAAAGCAGGTTGACAGTGCTTTGGAAAATATGTCGAATATATTACATTTTCAGAGTTGAGAAATTTTTTACGCAACATGAACGATGATGATGATGGTGCCAGTAACAGATAACTGCCATTAGTAAGTTAGTAATAAGGATAAATGATAAGCTCCTATGTTGAAATTTTCGATTATTTTTTTAAGTTTATTAGCAACCTTTTGACTCCTAGCTTTAGTGTTCAATTTTTCTATTCCTCTTCGCTGACATCTCCCTCCGTCATCACTACACTTAGGATTCCAATCGCGACCGTCCTTCCTCTCGTATTATTCATTATCCTTATCAGTATTTCCACGTCGGATAGCCTACGCAGCGCCCTCGGTCCTTGAGCCTTTGTCTCCTCGGCGTTCCTGCATGGCCGCCCGCGCTCGCCTTCGTCCGTCGCGGAATAAGGATTACCCGGTGCGACCGCCGTGCTTTCCGATCACACGCCCCGACGCGACGCCCAGCTGTTTTAGAGGCCGTGTGGATGTGCTCGGCCGAGGCTCGTATTTACGGGCGGTCGTATTTCACCCGGGATGTGACCCTGGCGCCGGGGAGGAAGGTTGCGTAACGTCGTTCTATCGGAAGCTCATCTTGTATCCAGGGCCGCTCTTCGCTCCTAATTTATCATAGGCTTCGTAATGGCCCTTAGCTGTCTCGTCGTGTAATTGGCCCTTGAGGTTGTGTTCGAGAGAGAGAGAGAGAGAGAGAGAGAGAGAGAGAGAGAGAGAGAGAGGAGAGAGAGAGAGAAGAGAGAGCGAGAGAGAGAGAGAGAGAGAGAGCATATTCTTTCCTTGAGAGAGAGGAGAGAGAGGGCATATTCTTTCCTGAGGAGAGAGAGAGAGAGAGGCATATTTTTCCTTGAGAGAGAGAGGAGAGAGAGAGAGAGAGATAGGCATTCTTTCCTTCCCGAAGACCTTCTGGAGTCCCGGCTTTCCCCGACGAAAGGGGTCGAGCCGGAACTCTTCCTACGGCTCGGATTCGGCCAGGTTTCGCTCGCTCCTCGCGGACATGCTCCTTACACTTCACCTGGTTACTAAAGCCTTCACTTGAGGGTTGGCCACATTCCGCGCCGCTGTGCCACGTCTCGACACGCTGCGGCCGCGGGAACCATTTCGTCGCTGGAACCCGGCGGGAGTGCATTCGGTGTCGTGTCGCCGTCGGTCGGGTGACACACGACGTAGGCGCGAGCGGAGGGCGACGCGCAGGAGCCGAAGGAGCCGCGGATCGCGAGCGGAGACGTGGCTGCGCGGGCGATGACGTAACCGGCCGCCGTCCCTTTAGGCTTCCCGTCGAGCGAGCTTTTTTGCGGCCGACCAGGCGCTCCTCCCCTGGGCCCTCGCGCGGCGGCATCTTAGGCATACACACGCGCGCGCACACACACACACACACACAGACACACACACACACACACACACACACACACACACACACACACACCACACACACACACACACACACACACACACACACACACACACACATACACACACACACACGCATACACACACACACACGCACACACACACACACACACACACCACACACACACACACACACACACACACACACACACACACACACACACACACACACACACACACACACACACACACACACCACACCAACACACACGCACACACGCACACACACACACACACACACACACACACACACACATACACACACACGCATACACACGTCACACACGACACACACACAACACACACACACACACACACACACACACACACACACACACACACAACACACACACACGCACACACACACACACACACACACACAACACATACACACACACACACAACACACAACACACACACACACACACACACACACACACACACACACACACACACACACACACACACACACACACACACACACACACACACACACACACCACACACCACACACACATACACACACACACACACACACACACACACACACACATATATATATATATATATATATATATATATATGTGTGTGTGTGTGTGTGTGTGTGTGTGTGTGTGTGTATGTATGTATAAATATAAATGTGTATATATATATACAAATATATGTGTGTATATATACACATATATGCATAGTATATTGTATATATACATATATATGTAATGTATTTATATGTACACACATGTAGAAAGAGACAGATATATATAGATAATAAATAGACAGATAGATAGATAGACATGTATATTTATTACATCTATATCTATCTCTATGTCTATCTATTTATCTATGTGTGTGTGTGGTGTGTGTGCGCGCGCGTGCGTGCGTGTGTATGTTAATATGAATATTGTATGTCAATAAAAAGGTACACAAAGCAGTGCGTGCATTAGATGAATAAATAGATTATGAAATAATAATATTCATCACGAATAAATGAATAGATAACAGACACACAATCAGTCGCACAGAAACATATATAATCGAGCAACGACGCAAACAAATTCTGAAAACATACATGAACACACAAACAAGGACGTGCAGCTACAGGCAAAAAACAACTAAGGTGGAAAAGAACCAATAATCAAGTGCAAATAGACACGTTGCGGGCAAAGTTTCGTGTTATTTTTTCTCCCACTCCATAAATCACATCAACGGCTTTCGTTTTGATTATTCTTAAATCCATGTTTGATTGGATTGTTTTGATTTTAGTTGATTTCATGATGTAATCCATTTATATACGTTTTGTTGACAGATTAATCTCAGTCGCGGGGATTAGGCAGACCGAAAAGTGAATACGTTCTAGATGCGCACGCGTGTTATTCCGGAAATCAAATTAGAGCTTGAAATATATATACTTTAATTTACTTTACAAAAATATATATGCTGTATAATTTTATTTAATTGTTATGATGGAACAATTTAGATAAGATGGTTAGTCATTTTATCTATCTTTCTGTATTTTGGAATTATCAGTTGTTTTTCCGAACAGTCGCTTAATCGAGGTTTATTTAGTGTCTGTTGTGTTTGAAGGTGTGACATGTGATGGCGGCAAGTTTGGGAAAGTAAGTTTGACTTTTATTTTCTTATCCGATAGAATACGTTTCGTACTGAGACACGCCGAAGTTTCAGTCTAAACGATCTATTGGATTTCGAGTCTAGCCGATCAACTTCCTGCGTTGCAATGCAGCCGATGTATCATGGCTTGTTTTGACAGTTGACGAGCGTGTGTCCCTCCCCCCCACCCACCCCGTGGACAGTGAACGCAACGTAGATATATTCCTCTTACTTTCCTAACCATTTCCACTTCGGCAAACTAAGGTGTTGTTAAATTCTCCTAATATAATATTAAGCGGGATTGCCGTACCCATTGGAAGCGGCGTTGTATCGGGGTTAGCGGATATGTGGTCGCCCGTACGGGATTTCCGGTAAAGGGACCATTACGTCGTTCGTGACAGCCGTTCTTATAATTACGTCTCGTGACAATGCTGACAGTATCCTGAGTGACTAAAAAGACTGTTGCTATTATTTCGTTTTCCTAGTTGGTATTTTTGTTTATCATGGTTCCTTTGTTGAAATATTTTTCCCTTTTATGCCTTTCAGAGCATAAATACACCAACAGATAAAAAAGAAAAACATGCACGCAGGAACTAACACACACGCCCAAAGGCGAAATCTGCACACACACTAACGCACTCACTTATACGGACACACTTACATTCACACTCTCACTCTCACTCTTACACACACATTCACTCACTCACTCACTCATATTCACTCACTCAGTCACAATCACTCACATTCACTCACTCACTCACTCACTCACATTCACTCACTCACATTCACTCACTCACTCACTCACTCACATTCACTCACATTCACTCACTCACTCACTCACTCACATTCACTCACTCTTCACTCACACTCACTCACTTCACTTACACTCACTCACTCACTCACATACACTCACTCACTCACTACATTTACACTCACTCACTCACACTTACACTCACTCACTCACTCAGACTTACACTCACTCACTCACGCACACTTACACTCACTCACTCACGCACACTTACACTCACTCACTCTCACCACTTACACTCACTTCACACACTCACACTCACACTCACTCACTCACACTTCACACTCACTCTCACTCACTCACTCACTCACACCCACTCTCACTCACTCACTCACACCCACTCTCACTCATTCACACTCACTCACACTCATTCACTCACTCACTAACTCACACACACACATGTACACCCATATGTATATAAATATTAATTAATATATATATACATTATATTATATATAATCAGTATTATATTATATATATGAATATATATTTATATAATATATATATACTAATTATATATGACATTATATATCTAATATATATTAATATAATGTATATATAATAATATAATATATAATATATATATATATCTATATGATATATATATATATATAATATATATTTATATATATAATATATATATATGATATATATATATTATATATTATATATATTATAATATATTATATTATAATATGATTTATAATTATATATTATATATGAAATATAATATATGATTATATTATCTATATATGATT
>NW_020871514.1:179029-199029 GCF_003789085.1 Penaeus vannamei | reverse complement strand
AGCCTTAAGGTAGCCTAATTATAGCTCGTATACGGTAGGATAACTCATAACGGTACTATATATTATCTCGTTATATTTTATATACATACCATATATTATTATTATGTTATACTATTCTAGCCTAGTAGATTATATATCTATATTATATACATACAATAGGAATTATATAGCTATATGGGTAATTATATATAATACATGTATATATACATATACATATGCACTTAATCATATATAAGTATATTATCTATACTTAGTGTAGGTGGTGAGTGTTGTGTGTGTGGTTTATATATGCCCTCGTATTGGGGTGGTTATACTATTAAATACACTAGAGGGGGAGGGTTATATAGGTACCCCCCCCCTCGTACTGATAATATAGTTATCTATACGGGTCTTTACCTCTCCTATGTATGGTTACCTTGTCTCTCTCCTCACCTACTATGCCATACTCATGTGTCCCTATACACATGCAGGCTGATGATATAAGATTCATACGCTATACCCCTCCGACCCTCCTCTCGCTAGTATCTCTCTCTATACCCTGCCCCTTCCCTTATATCTAACATATATGCTATATGATAATAAACGTACTATATATATATATATATATGAGCAAGTACTATATAATATATTATATATATATATATAGTGAGTATTATACTGACGGGAGGGTGGTGGTTATATACCATATACTGTTGATGTACTCCTTATTATAATAAATATATAAATTATTAAAGATATCTCTATTATATATATGGTTAGGGGGATATATATATTATATATATATATACTATATATAGAGTAGGTATAGTTGTGGTTGTGTTATGAAGGTGGGTGGGATGTATATGTATAATTATTGATAATATTATATATTATGTATATATGGTATAATGATATATATATGTATGTATATATATGTGTTATATTAATACCTTATATATATAACTATATATAATCATATATGGTATATATATATGTGTCATGTAATTATTATGATATATTATGATTGACAGTTATATATATGGTATAATAATATAATATGTATAATATTATTTATATGTTATATAAGTATATTAATATATTATGTATTTTTATTGTACTATATATACTAGTTACTATATTGTATATTATCTGTGTACTCTATTGTATATATATGTTATGTTTTATATATAATATCTGTATATATCATATGTATACTATATATTGATATATATATGTGTATATATATTATATTATATTCATATGTATATATATTGTTTATATATATCATATATATATGTACATATGTATGTGATGTGTGTATATTATAATATTATTATTATATATTATATATATATATGTATGTAATGTCTGTAGATAAATATGTATAAATTATATATATTAAAAATATACTATATATATATATACATTATTGTTATATGTACTTATATACATATATATATATAATATATAATTATATATACTATATACATATATAATAATATATATGTGTTGCTGATGTGTGTGTGTTGTGTGGCCTTTTCTCCTGAGGGTTGCGACGATATACTTATTATAATATATATATTACAAATAAACTATATACATAACGTACGATTATACATTAGTATATAACTAAATACTAATATACTGTACTAACTATTATACTAGTATAATTTATATTTAGGGTGTTTAACATTATCTCTCTCATACAATAACATATATTTCCTAGGTAGGTAGATAAATATGTTAGATATAATATAATATATAGTCTATATACAACTTGGCTCTGTGGAGTATATATATTCTATATATATAATATAATTTATGTTAATATATTTATTACATATATAATGTATGCTATGATTATTTATATATATAATTATATATTTATACTATATGCTATATATTATCTATATATATTATATCTGTATACTTATAATTATATATATGTTATAGCTTATCTATATATGTATATACTACCTAAATAACTGTATGACTATATGCTCTATATATAATAAATACTACTTCGCTGCCCTCTATTATACATTCTCTCCACGTGTATTACTATATATATATGTGTGTGTGTTTGTTGTGTGTGTGTGCTGTGTGTGTTATATAGTATACCTTACTATATATATATATATATTATATATATATATAGTACCTCTATTAATATATACATTTATATACCTACTACTAATTAATATATATACCATCTATATATACTATCAATATATGTAATATATGTCAATACTAACTATTATATAATATATATCTAATATATATTATTAACAATATATGTACTATATGAATAATGTATATATATATACTTTCATATATTCATATATATTACTATAATATATTATATATATTACTATATATATAATATATCTCTGTGTGTGTCATCTGTTGTGTGGTGTGTGTGTTGTGTGTGTGTGTGTGTGTGTGTGTGCTGTGCAGGTGTGGTGTGTGTGTGTGTGCCTCTTAGGTTGTGGGTGTGGTGTGTGTTATGTTTTATTATTATATATATATATTATTCATTATATAATTATATAATATATTATATATTTATATATTTATATAATGTTATTGTAATATTGTATATATGCTTATCTGTGTATATGTATATCATGTATATATGTATACTACTACTGTAATATATATTATATTTTACTATATATAATACTATTTATATTATATTTGACATTACACTATGTTTATGTACTAAAAATAATTCTTTTACTTACATATCAGATTAATATTATTAACTGTATATCATGTGCATGTATTATATTACATCTTGTATGAAATTATTATTATATATATTTATATACTATATAGTCCCCACCGTATATATATATAATATACTTTATATAAATATATGATTTTATGCAATAATATATTATATATATATATAATATTATAATTATATACTATATATAATATATAACATGATTTATGATTACTATATTACATGATACTTGAAATACTCTACGTACTACATGAATATGATATCAGTATATACTACTAACTATATATTAATATAATATATTAATAATATACTAATATTACTATATTAATATACTTGACTATTAGATAAATATATGAAATAATAGTATATAATAATTATATATATATATATATAATATATTAATATACATTGATGATGATATTATATTATCTAGTATATGAATATATATATGATATATATATTATATATATATATTAATATTATATATATACTATATATACATATGTATTATGTATATATATAACCATATGAATATATATACACGCACATATATATAATATATATATATATTATATATATATATATTATATATATATATACATACATTATATATATATATATGTATTATAATATACATACATAGATATATATATATATATTATTATCATATGCATATATATAATATATATATATATATATAATATATATATTATAATATATATATATATATATATATATATATATATATATATATATATATATATTATATATATATATGTATGTAATATAATAACATATTATATATATACTGCACTATATATATATATAATATATACCATATTATATATATATATATATATTAATATCTAATATATATGTTATATATAATATATATATATAATATATATATATATATATATATATATATATAGATGTGTGTGTGTGTGTGTGTGTGTGTGTGTGTGTGTGTGTGTGTGTTCGTGTGTGTGTGTGTGGTGTGTAATAATTTTGCTGTTTTATATATTTTGTATATTCTATACATGTCATATTTTTATATCTGATATTATATATATATATATATATATATATATATATATATATAATATACTGCGCATATATTACCATATATAATGTAGTCTATATATTTTTTGTATATATTGTGTTTATGTTACATTTGATATATATGCATATATATATACATATGTATATATTCATATATATAACACACGTTATATATGTATGTATATATATATATAACTATATATATATATATATATATAAGATATATATATATATATATATAATATTATATGTATATGTTATGTTATATTCATATGTAAGTATATGAAATATAATATAATCTCATGTATATTCTATACATTATATATGAATTGTATGCATTACTAATTATTGTTCCTAGTATTATCATACATATATATATATATATATATATATTATATATATATATATATATTATATATTATATATATGCACACACATATGCATATACTGTATATCCATACATAAATGTGTGTTTGCGTTTGTGATGTGTGTGTGTGTTTTGTTTTCGTATGCATACATGTATTTATGCTCATTTAATTTATTTATATATATGTGCATATATCATACTTGAGATACTGAATGTTACATTGTTTCCTTTTCATCGACAACACTATTTTACGTCAATGAGATAAGGAGCTTATTTGGTCAGCCTTCCTTGAGTTCTTTTGAGTCTAGATCGGAAACGTCTCTCGTCCAGGTCGGACGAGTCCCCCTCAAGGAGCCTCGGAAGCTCGCGCCCTGTGGAATTGACTAACCTTCATTGCGGTCTCTGGAATTTTCCGGTCCGCTTTTTGTTGTTATTTGTTTGTGTGCCGTGTACGGTTGCGCGATTAGTGGATAGAAGCGGTTTGTTTGTCTCTCTATTCTTCGCGTGGCGTTATAGGATTCGAGGACTGTAGTATGGTTGGTCACAAAACACGTATATTTCATGGTTATGTTGTTCGCACTGTGTCTTCCGCCCTCCTGTGCAAGCGGAGGGCGGAAGAGGCTGGCTTCCAACCGGACGGCAGTGGCAGTGCATCCAAGCCCGGGCTGTGTGCAAGGAGCGCTCCGCCGGCCGCTGGCCCTTCGTGCGAGCGGGCCATTCCCCGGGGGATGACGCCGTGCATTGTCATCTGGCGTCCTGCTCGATTCCTGCGACCAGAGCGCTACGCCTGCCGTGACCGTTACCACGCCGTCGCCCGATGCATCGCCCTCCTTCCTGCTCGGCGCTGCCTGGTTCCCGCCGCATCATCGCCGCGTCTGCTTTCCCGACACATGGTCTTGCCTGCTGCTCGGGTCGGGCCGCGTTCCCACGTCTCGCTGGTGCCCTTTTTGTACGTGTCTCCGCAGAAAATGATTCGCGGCACTTTCCGCAGGTTGCATATCGCTGCTAATGAGCGTTGCGCAGACGAGCGACGACACGCAACCCGATACTGCAACACACATTCCGCGAATCGCTCCACAGGAAATATTTCCGGACTTGAGAGGTTCCTTGCAATAACACTGGCGCGGCTCGACCCTGACATTGTGTAGCCGGCGTCGGTGTAGACAAAACGACCGCGCTGATTAAGCCTCGCTCACGCCAACATTTTCTCCGTCTTAGACACTTGACAGAGGAAAAAGACAAGAAGTGCTCACAACAGTCAATTGGTGACACTGAAACGGGCTCCATGGACGACGAACGAATTTCTAAGAAAAGGCAAATGCTTTACTGTGTTGAGATGACAGATCAACTCAGTGTGCAAATCAAATCTTAAGATAAACCTATTTTCTGTAGATAGGTTGTTTTTTCTGCTATTTCGGACATTTTCTGACATTTTCGTCCTTAACCAAATGGACTAGTTTCCCCGGCCTGTCTGTCACAAGGCCTCTGCTCAGTGCCTTCCAGCTTTCACTTGAGTATCGACTCTATTCTTCCCTTTTTAAATTGAAATATGAGATCTGTTGTACGTCATCCCTCTGTATAACCTTTTTGAAAAATGAGATAAAATTAGAAGGCTCGTCGACCTGTTTTGACCTAAAATTAAGGCACGAGCGCTCGCCACGAACCCTACGACACGAATCGAACCGCACATCTTCCGTCTTGTCTCCTCCCTCCCTCAATTCTTCGTTTCCTCCTCCACCCTCCGTGTCTCACGTTTAAATCCCTTGCCTTATACCGTAACTATTGTGAATGCTTGCACGCCTTGTCCAGGCTGGATAAACCCGTTTTGTCGCACGAGTGTTTGCTTGGCCCGCGTCTCTGCTTGCTTCTGTTTACCCGCTCTCCGTGCCCTCCTCCCTCCCTCTCCCCACTCCCACCCTGTCCCTCTCCCCTCCACCTCCTCCACCCTCCACCCTGTCCTCTCCCTGCCACCTCCTCACCCTGTCCCTCTCCTGCACCTCCTCCACCCTGTCTCTCCCTGCCACGTCCTCCACCTGTCCCTCTCCTGGTCCCTCTCCCCCTCCTTCCCTCTCCCTGCCACCTCCTCCACCCTGTCCCTCTCCCTGTCACCTCCTCCACCCTGTCACCTTCCTCCACCTCTCCACCCTGTCCCTCTCCCCCACCTCCCCACCCTCCTCACCTCCACTCTCCTCTCCACCCTGTCCTCTCCCTGCCACCTCCCTCCACCCTGTCCTCCTCCCTCCCACTTCCTCCACCCTGTCCCGTCGCCTTGACTTTTCCTGTGTCGGAAGCGAGTTTTTTTGCCACTTCTTTTGTCTTTCCGCTTTCGTTCAGAAAACATGATCTGTGTCCCCTGGCTGCTCACGGGGATCGGCGAGAAGAAACCGCCCGGCCTTTAACTGTTGTTCTTCTCGCGCGTGCACCCGCTTTCTTGGCGCGGGTTCGCGTGACCTTTCGCCTGCCAGGGACGCGGCGTCGGCCCGTCTTGACATTCGCAGGTGGACCCCGAGGACCCCGAGGACCCCCGCCACAAAAAGGGGTTTGGCTCGACGCGATAGACGCATAAAGACAGTCGGAGGTTGTTTGTGGGCCGGCTTGATGTTTTCGCATCGGATGAGTCGACGGCTGCATAATTTATCTCCAGACTCATGGGTTCCGCTGCTGGCACGTCGCGAGGCACCTGCCAAGAAACAAATGGCGGCGCACAGTTGGCACCTCGGGCAGAGGACGTCGCTTAGATGTGCCTTTTTTTTCTTTTTTTCTTTTTTTAAGGGAAGTCTGTCATGTTTATTAACTTAATTTTACAAAGGAAACCTTGAAGTGACATCTTAATATCTTCGAGATACGATGCTTTAATCGGGAAGAAGTTGAAGGCTATCGGTTAAATTTCCTTTAGTGTTGATTATCTAATATCAAATAAAGGACTCCGCTAAGAGAGAGAGAAAAAAAAACAACCCCGGGAGTGCGGCTGGAGTACCCGCCGCCGGGACGAGTCGCCGGAGGGCACTTCCTACCCCTCAGACAAGCGAGCCCCAGTGAATGTCATGCAGAAGTCATGCATATTCCGTTCGCCGTCGCCAAGATGCCGGCGCACGTGCGTACGGCGACGGCGCCCAAGTGCCCATGCCAATCAAGGGCGCGCGGAAGTGCCTTGCTCCTCCTCCCCCCCTCTCCTCCCCCCTCCCCCTAGGCCACCCCCGCCGCGTGCTGTGCCTGATCCGCCGATAGGCTCGTGGAAGGAAGAACCAAATTATACTTTTATGAGCGTGTTGATTGGAGAGCAGGATGGCGCGGCAGGTGGGAAGGAGGCTGGGGGGCGAGCAGGAAGGGCAGGTGGGAAGGAGGCAGGGAGGGGGGAGGAAAGGAAGAGTAGGGAGGGGAGGAAGGAAGAGGCAGGAAGAGTAGGGGGGGGAGGAAGGAAGGGCAAGTGGGAAGGAGGAAGGAAGAGCGGGAGAGGAAACCGAACGGAGAGCAGAAAGACAAGAGAGTAGGAGGAAAATAAGAAGAGGAGAAGGAGAAATGGGAGAGGGACCGCCAGGAGGAGAAATGATGATAAAAGATCAAGAGAATGAGGAAAATGAGAAGATAATAATAACAAAGAAGAAACAAGATATACGAAAGAACAAGACCACAAAAACAAATCAACAAACAAGGAATCAAAACCAAGACACTGAATAAAACAACGAAAGAGAGAAGAACCTAAAAACAAACCAACAAACGAGGAATCAAACCAAACAAACAATAAAACAACGAGAGAGAGAGAGAGAAGGACCTCTCCCGGGCGTTAATCACCAGCGACCGGGGAACAGCCAAACCCGGTGGAATCTTTACGACCGTCAGGAGCGCGCGCGGACGGAGGCGAAGACGAAGACGAATGCCCCCCCCCCCCCCCCACCCCCCCCTCCGCCGCTCGGCTCGGGAGGGTTGCCTGCGGGTGATTTCGGGGGATTTTTTTTTTTTTTTTTTCAGTTCACCGTTCGACTTTGAAGGTGGGGGGTGGTTGGGGAGGGGTGGGGGAGGGGGGTTGTCGATACAGTTTTAGTGGCATTTTGACTCATTACGGTAGATGTTTGAAGGATAATGACACTGAAGACTGATTGATAGATTCGTTTGTTGTGTGTGACTGTGTGTGTGTGTAAACACATGTGGTGTATATATATATATTATTTGTGTGTGTTATGTATGTATGTATGTATATATATAATATATATATATATATATATATATATATATATATATATATATATATATGTATATATATATATATTATAATATATGTATGTATGTATATATATATATATATATATATATATATATATATATGTATATATATATATATATGTATATATGTATATATATATGTATATATATATATGTATGTATATATATATATATGTATATATGTATATGTATGTATATATATATATGTATATATATATATATATATATATATGTATGTATGTATGTATATATGTATGCATGTATATATGTATGTATGTGTGTATATATATATTCCTATACGTCAGATTTACATGAACGATCTTAATATTCGCGACCGCAAAAGTAAAAGAATTTCACGATTCCAAGAAAGAAAAAGAGCGTCTTATCGATTCGCTTAACATCCGCGAGCGATGCCACCGCCGGAGGAGCGCATTCCAGACGTGGGAAATTATCGCTCGAGATCCTCATTACACACGCTGAGTATATCGGTACATCCTGTGTCTAAATATATATATCTTGTGCATGAAGAAAATTGTGTCCGCACGTTGGCAGGTCTCGAATGGGCCACTGCGCGTGCGTTTGGGTGTTAGCGCCCGTGTCGCTATTCGCTCGTGGCTCGTCTGCGGCGACGACGAAATGCAACCGCAAGTATGAGGGAAATGCAGACAGACGAGCGCGTTCACGGTCCGACGTCCGCGCGACTGCAGGGGGTGGTCCTCGCGGCCTTGGAGGACCAGCGAGAGACGGCCGCGAAAGGGGGTGGAGGAGGAGGGTCCGAGGCGTCTCGAGAGGAAGATAAGTCGCCCTTCGCTCTATGGTTCCTTGTGCGTATTACGTTTTCTTTTCCCTCACGTGACCGGGTAGATATTCGTGTCAGTGTGACGTTTCTCTGGTCTGTCTTGTGTGATCGCTCGCATGCAGTTGCAATAAATGTGCATGTTATATTTTTGGAAATTAGAATTAGAGAAAGGGAGAGAGTGAGTCCTAGTCTATGTCGGTGTTGTTGTTACGCCGAGATCATTGTCTTGGCCGTTCTCGCCCGGCTCAGGGTCGTCACGTGTTACAATGCATCATTGTCTTGTCACGTTTGTTATCACGCGATCCTCCGTTTCCGGGTACGCGAAAGTGGACTAAATGGAGTACTAGACAAGGATTCAGAACGAAACGTTGTGGATGCATGGTCGAAACGTCGCCTCTCATGCTGATGTTGGCGATGCATGAGCTGTCGCGAAGTCCCGTGAACACCGGGCGCTGGGCTGCTGTCCTGACCTTTTTCCCATAAGGCCAAACGGGGGATGCAGTTCAAGGTCCCTTTTGCTGAAACGGAGGGAGGGGGGGGGGGCAGGGGGGATCCGCTGCAGAGCAGGCGCCTCAGGTGGTGAAGGAAGGGGGAAGCTGCCAGAGGCACGCGAGATGAGGGGGACAGAGGCCGCAGCGACGACCTCAGGCGGCCCGCGCTTCGGCGGCAGTGCTGACGAAGCGCGCACGTGGCAAGGTTGCGCCGCGCCTTGCACCCTCGAGCTTTGAGTCGTCGTTGGTGCCTCTGATGTGTGGCGGCCCTCTCCGCCCGCCCGCGGCCGCCGTACTCGTCCCACTCAGCCAGAAGCGGCGGATTGCATTGCGTCCACCTGTGCAGCGCCCGGCGAAAGCTCAAGCTTATTCATAAAAAGAGCTTCGTGGCGGATCAGCCTGCACGTCGCGAGACTGCACTCGGCGCCTACCGGCGTGAGCCTCTGGCGGAGTATGCTGTGACAGCAGCAGCAGTCTGGCGCCGGTCGCAGCAGTACGTCCCGTGCGCTCACCACTCCCACACTCGCCGTGACCTTGGCGGTGAGTCTGTGGTTGGTAATCCTGCTGTGTCACCTTACGTAAACAACATAATTCTTAAGATTTCGTTGAGCGCATTACGTGGGTGGTGTCTTCCCGGCGCGCCGTCGCTCTTCCTTGTGCCGGAGCTGTTCTTGAGGTGCGCTCGGCGGCCGTGAATCCACTCGTCACTCGCTCCTCCGACCTTCCGTCGCTCGAGGTAAGGCTGTGCTCTGTGTGCCTTTGTGTGCTTGGATACGAGGCGAAGGGAGTCGGGGATGCTGTGCCGGGATGAAGATGCTCCGCGGCCTTGACACATCCCGGACCCTCGAAAGCCAGGTTCCCGGGGAATTCCTGCCGCGCGGGTGCTGATTCTTTTCCGGATTCCCGTCATCTGTGGGGACTGTATACTTCCCGAGGTTTGACTCATGCATGTGCACGATCATTCGACCGCAAAGCCAGGGATCAGACTCTCCAAAAGGTAAAAACAGAAATTAGTCCTTGGAACCTGGCGAGGGTACGCTGCGTAATCTCACCGCCCGGTACTCGCTATCAGGGACCCCGCTTAAAGGGAATGATAGTGACAAGGCCTCCCCCCCCCACACCGCCCGGTTTGTGCACCACATACGCCCTCACTGAGCGGCCCACCTCAGCGCCCACCGGCCCAGGAGCTAATTCAAGGACTATCTGAAGTCCCAATCTGAAGTCAAGAATTTTGACCGAGCTCGTTACTGTTGCCGAGAAGAAGCCGTTCTTTTGGCACTGCGGAGATGAGGGTTTGAGTGCCCACGAGTGCCAACATAGGGGCGTAGGTGAGGTAACGCCCGTTTGCTGTTAAAAAAGCAAGAGTGCCAATTCGGATTTTCGCATTTGGAGGGAGTGACAGCCGTGACAATGTCTTTCAAAGGAGATGCAAAACCTTTTCCTTTGTCAAATATGCAATACTACGGTTGATATGTATTTTTGTATTGATGTCTCGAACCAGAATTACATGTGCACTGATTTCGATCATGTCAATATTATATAAACTCGTGCGCCAGCGTGGATAATGGCGATAACACAATGATAACAAAGCGATCTAACGAATTATATCCCCTTAGTCGGCCACAATTCGTGCTCATTTCAAGGGTTGAGACGCAGTTACGCCTATGGCTTCGGTTTACACTTTATTACTACCCCATAGCGTCGATTTTCTTTGATGGCGATGATTGTTTCGAGACCAGAAAGAGAGAGAGAGACAGAGAGAGGGAGAGAGACAGAGAGAGGGAGAGAGACAGAGACAGACAGACAGAGAGAGGGAGAGAGACAGAGACAGACAGAGAGAGAGAGGAGAGAGAAAGAGACAGAGACAGGGAGAGTCACAGCTATGAAGTTAGACATACACTAAGAATGCATGGAGGGGGTGTATGTACGGTTCCCTTGGTAAAGAGGCCATCTGGATATCATATACAGGTCGTCATGTGATCCCTGCTCTCCTCTCCTCCCTTTTGTCTCTCTCTTCTCTTCTCTTTTTATATTTTTATTTTTTTCTCCTTTCTCTTTTTTTTTTTTTTTTCTTTTCTCTTTCCGTTTTTCTATCTTTTTTCTTCTCTCTTCTCTCTCTCTCTCTCTTTTTTCTTGTATTTGCACCTACTCTCTCTTTCTCTTTTTCTTCTCTTTGCTCCTTCTTCTCCTTCTTTTCTCTCTTGCTCTCTTCTCTCTTCTCTCTTCTCTCTCTCTCTCTCTTCTCTCTCTTGCTCTTCTCTCTCTCTCTCTCTCTCATCTCTCATCTCCTCTCTCTCTCTCTCTTCTCTCTCTTCTCATCTCTCTCTCTTTCACTCTTCTTTCTCTCTCTCACTCTCTCTCTCTCTCCTTCTCTCTCTGCTCAATCGCTCTCTGCATCGGGTCTCGGGTTTGTAGGTCGCATCTCTCTCTCTCTCTCCCTGCTCCCTCTCAACTTCACTGAGGCGGCTCACTCTCATCTCACTGCTCACTGCTCTCACTCTCACTCATCCCCTGCGGTGGGAGTTGGGAGGTGAAGATTCGTTTTGTTTGAATTTGCCCTTTTGATTATTTTTCTGCGTGTTTTTTTTTTTTCTTTTGCTTTTCTTTTATTTTTCCATTCGTTTTTTCGTTTGCTCTGTTTCGATCTCCTTATTCCAGTTTGTCACACGGTCGCCATTTTTCCGACTTGGTCACCTTCTCTCACTCTCTTCTCCACTGCCTTTCTTCTCTCTTTTCCTGTCCGGAACTTATCATCAGATCAAGATATATCTCTATCTGCTCCTCATCTCATACTTTCTTCCGCCTTGCCTTTACAATTCTGTGCTTCCTCATATCGGGGCACTCCGCTTACTCCGTCATCTTCTCTCGTTCGTTCTCTTTCGCGTCCTTTCTCTTCTTCTAGAACGTTTCTCTCCGAGCATTTGTTCTCGAATGGACTGCAAGATAGAGTATCGTGACAGTTTTCTTGGCGTCGCCTGACCAATGAGGTATAATTATTAGGTCTATCCACTAGACTCTTCAATCGTCGCCACGCCGACCTGCAATTAGCATTAAGATGTGATATAAGATGATTTGAGTACTAACACAGTTTGAATTAAGAGAGTATCTAGCAACGAAACTCGCTCGGTGTTCGGTTAGGTAGCGAATTAGGGGAGGGGGTCACGCCTTGCTCTTGGTGCCTCGCCGTCGGCACCTGTCACAACGCACAAAACGACAACGCTCAAACGCGCGCCAGCGCGCTTCGCGCACACAGTTCACACACACACATTCCTCACACACAACACACACACTAAACACACACATCCATCTGCTCATACATCGTCCTCTACATCACTCAACACAGCACACTCCATCCACTACCACGTCTCTCCATTTTCTCTCGGCACACACACAAACCCCACCTCTCTCTCTCTCTCTCTCTCTTCCCCTACACCTCATCCACCGCTCCCTCTCCTTGGGATACTCCACTACTTGCTAGTGTATCCCCTCCCTATGCTCTCCCTCTCTTCCCTTCCCCTCCCTATCTCTCCCTCTAGATTATATATCTACCTTCCTTCCTCACATCTTTCCCCGCTTCCCCTTTTCTCATGTTTATCTGATGTCTCCTGATATGACCTATTCTCCTCTCTTCTCTCCCTCGGCCCAAACTTCCCACTCTTCCTGTCCCTTGAGTTTGGGTTTAATACCCACACTCTTGCCGGCGACTTCCCATACTGCCAATACTCATCTATGCCTTACCAAAATAACATTATATTACGACGGATAGATAGTTCGAGTAAATAGCAGTTTATGATTCCTCCATGTGATACCTTGTCGGACACTTTATTTTAACATCAGTACACTTCTTCGTGTCTCTACGTTCTCGAGAGGTCAGCGGGCGATCATGCGAAAAGCGTGGTACTGGGCTCGCGGCGGCCTGGCTGGACAGGGATATATATTCTTAAGCCCAAGGCCCGAATGAGTAATTAATAAGCCAAATATATAGTATGAGAGAGGCGGACCAGCCGCTTCGTCTTGTCTTCACTCTGGGATTACCTCCTCCTCCTCTGGCGGTTACGCGCCCCCCGCGTTATCTGAAGGCAGGGCGCATTGCGGTTTCTTAACCGTATCTCGCGGATTTTCTGTGAAATGTGGGATGGGCTGGTTCGGTTTCCAGGCTTCGATAGATGTCGGTATCGCAAGCGGGTTGGGGCAAAGTGTTCGTGGTGTGAGAGGAAGGTTGGGTCGGGGGCGGCGGGAAGAGAGGGGAGGGGGAAAACTTACAGGAGGGGAAGGGAGGTGAGGTAAGGGCGGGGGAGGGGAATTGGGAGGCGGAGGCTGGCGGGGCAGAGGGAGCCACGAAATCTGTGGCCGTAATTGTTGGCAAAGTCAGCGATCTGCTAACGCTGGTGCGTTGTGGAGTGGGTGGTGGCCTAAGGGTGGAGTGCTGTGCTTGTCTTGTTGTTGGTGGTTGGGTGGTGTAGGGTTTGTTTGT
The DNA here is from genome assembly GCF_003789085.1 of Penaeus vannamei. Classification (NCBI taxonomy): domain Eukaryota; kingdom Metazoa; phylum Arthropoda; class Malacostraca; order Decapoda; family Penaeidae; genus Penaeus; species Penaeus vannamei. Next base: position 184,887 of record NW_020871514.1, on the reverse strand, counting down.
TGTTCAGGTTTGTTGGGTGGAATTGTTGGAGGGTTAAGGGGCCCGGGGTCTGGGTCGGGGGGAGGAATGGGGGAAAGGGGAAGGTTAGGGAGGGGGGGAAGTTGGGGAGGGTAGGAGCGGGTACTGGGCGTGGTGCAGGGATGGAAGTAGGTGGGTCGCGGGGTGGATGTGTGGTGGGTGGGTAGGGGATAGTGTGATGGGTGTTTTTGGGATTGTAACATGTACGCGTGAGGTAGGATGGGGGAGAGATGGGAGCTCCGGTGCTGCGTGGTCCGTTTGCTTTATAAATCTACGGAGCTGTGAGGAGGGTCGCACGGTGTCGGCTGGCTGAGGGTGATGGGCTTTGATCCGCTTATCCCTGCGCCCTCTACCGATGTGGTTCTATTTTGAGTATAAGGATTTAGCTTTTCGCTAGTTCATGATAGCGAATATTTAATTGGATCACGCTTTCAGTTTTGTTGTTGTTGTTGGTTGTATTCATCAGTTATGTCGGTCCCGTAATAGGGAACTCATTTTTCTCTTTCTCCCTTTGTCTCTTTCTTGTCTCTCCCGTTCTTATGTCTCTTTTCCACTGTGGTTTTCCTATCTGTCCCTCTCTTTCTTCCTCTAGTGTTCTCGATTTCTTCTCTGTTTCTCTTTCTTTGATCTCCGGTGTCTCATCATTCTCTTCTCTCCTCTCATCTCTCGCTTTTTTGTGTTCTCATGGCCGCTCTTTTATTCGCCTCGTCCTCTCTATTTTCGTTTTTTTCTTCTCCGTTTCTCCATATTACTTTCCTTTTTTTTCCCCTGTTTCCTCTACAAGTTCTAATTAGGCCCCGCTTTTTCTTTTCCATGTCAAGGTTTCCTGGGTTCTAATTTGGCTCGTTTCTGGCGTACAATTTGGCTTCTGTTCTTTGTGGTCTGTCTCCATGTCTGGTCCTAGCCTGGAATCTCGGGTTTGAAGCACTCCCTTCCTCTTTCATCATCCTGCTTCTTCTCTCTCTATCTATCTTTCCGTCGCTCCATCTGCTTTGTCCAATTTGATCGTTCATACTGCTCACTCGTACTCTCAGCTGTCAATGGGTTTTGCCCATACATACTGGCCGGGCGGTCGTCGTTCTATCCTGCTTTCGTCTTGTATGCCCATGTCTATCGCGCTGCCGCCCGTGTTTGTTTACGTGCTCAGCTGTGTACTTCTTCGTGCTCTCCGCCATTTTAGTTCTGTCGTCCTCTCGTGTCTTCGCTGTCAACATTCCTATCCGGGGAGCGCCGAGCGCGCGCGGGCGAACACGCATTCGTCCTTCTCTCTGCCTCTCGCTCTTGTCTCGCTCTCATTTCTTTCCTCCTTTGGTGTGAGGACACTGTCGCTCCTGTTGCGTGCAAGGAGTCCGTGTCTCTTAGCGGTCCTCACCGTGGAGTGCAAAGCGCAACCATTGCATCCCAGCGCGGTGGTGTCATTTCCAGACCGTCAGGTCGCTGAAAGTGGCTGCAAGCGCTCGCCCGGTCTCCCTCAGCAACGGACCACCCGGAGACCGGCGTTTCTCACTGAACCCTGCTTGTGCCGAGCTTCGCCTCCATGCTCTCATCGTCTTCTCTCGTTGCCCCTCGTCCCGTCCGTCTTTTGTCTCCGTACTGTTGCTCCTCGCCTCCCATCTGTGTCACGGCGGGAGGTAAATTCAGCAGATCCCAATCCAATTTCATTTATTATCACCATAAGTCCTTGGCTGACGTCCCGGTCTTACATCACCAGATACGCGATGACGGCCGGCCGTGCGGCCGCGGGAGGCGTAACGAAAATAGAATAGTGTGGACCGGCGGGAGGGTCGGCTTCCGCTCCATTCGCCCATCCTTCGGGGTCCTTGCCCCTTTGAGGCCTTCCGTGCCACCTCCGTGCCCGCAGTGGTGCTACACGATAGGTGATTCATCTCCGCGTCCCTCCGGTGAGCAGGCGTAATTTTAGGAGTGAACTTCCATCTTTCGCCTTCCTTTCCCAGTCGTTCCGCGAGAGGCCGTGAGACGAGGGAGGCGCCTCGAAGCACGGGCGTCCTCGCGCCAGCGAGAGAGGGGGGCGAGAATCGGGCAGGGTGGACATGCCCTCACCACTGTCCTCCACGCTGCGGTGGCGTCTTCACGCTTCTGCTTCCCTTTGGCCCTGCTCCTCCGTCTTCCACTCTCAGCCGTCTCCTTTTCCTCCCCTCCCTGGTACCTAATAACCGCATTTCCCACGTCCCTTCCTTCACTCTGGCGCCCCACCCCCTCCTCCTTTCTGCCCCCGCCCCCTCGTTCCCCCTCTCCTTCGGCGGCGGCGCGAGTCCGCCGCCCAGGCCGCCCTCACCGCTCTCCATTCTACCCCTTCTCGCCTCACCCTTCAAAAACTTTCGCTTAATTCTCTTCGCCTATACTTGGGAATTGCCGAGTTTCTCTATACACTGACTCTCCTCATTCCTTCGCGTTTCTCTCTCTTAGATTATTACATAGGTGCTCTTTTTCGTACTCTCTCCGCATTCTTCCACCGTGCTGTCTGGCCCGTGCAGCTTCTCTGCATTATTACATTCTTCTCTAGTTCCTTAATGCCGGGTTCATACTTCTTGATCTGTGTTTCTTGTTCACTTCTTTCGGGATATAACATGTTCTTTTCGTTTTTATCTCGACTCATAATCTAGTATCAAATATGCAGAAAGATCACCTTTTAAGGATAAGTTTTTTTAAGGTAATCACATTGGTAAAATGAAAAAAATAGATGTTTCTCACACTTACACCTATACCAACTTAAATTAGTTATTTTCCTCTCTCCGTCGCATCTCGTTTTAACTCTCTTGCTCGGTCATATAAATACTTTAAATTATAATTTTCAATCTGCTTTGAACCTCTTTGTAGTCTTCCTCACCTGTATCTATTTTTTAGCATGCAAATATTAAAATTATTTATCTCGGCACTATAGGTACGCGTGAGATCATTCAGGTGGGGAGGCGAAAAAGGAATTATCCGAATTGTATTTCTGGTTGTTCTAATACTGTTTCCTCGTCTGCTGCTGTCTTTTTCTTCCTCCGGTTCGGGACAGTTCGGGAATTTCTTTTCTTTTCCACTCATCTTATAATGTCTCTTTTTCTCCTCTCTTACCATCCCTTTCTTTCTTTTTTATCTTGCTGTCTCTTTTTTTTCTTGTACCTCTCTCTCTTTGCCTTTCTTGCTTTCTTTCTCTTTCTCCCCTTTTGTTTTTCTCTCTCTCTCTCCTCTCTTCTCTCCTCTTCTCTCTACTCCCGTCTTCCTCTCTCTCTATCTCTCTCTCTCTCCTCTCCCTTCTCTCTCTCTCTCTCTTCTTCCGTATCTGTTTTCTTGTTTTCGCTTTTGTTTTTTCTTGTTCTTGGCGGGAAGTTTAAGTTATGCGAAAAAGCGGGTGACATTAGGAGGGCAGGGTGGGAGGGAGAGAGGGAGGATATAAGAATGATGTAAATATATGTAGTGGTAATGATGATAAAGGCAGCAACAAAGATAAAGAGGAGGAGGAGGAGAGAGGAATAGACATAGGAAGAGTAGAGAGGAAGGATAATAAGAATGGTAATAAAAGCGATATATGTATTGGTAATGATGATAAAGGCAGCAACAAAGATAAAGATTAAGAGGAGGAGGAGGAGAAGAGAGGAATAGACATAGGAAAAAATGTGCAGACTGTCGACAGTTTCCCCGCGAACGCCACGCCGCCCGCCGCCGCCCGCGCGCCTGCTGCATGCGGGAGACATGACTCATCCCCCAGGTGTAAGTTAAGCGAAGGGGGCGGTTTTGGGTGACTCGGGTGCATTCGGGGGAGAGGTGTCGGGGCGGGACAGAGCGTGACGTCGCCCGCTCCTCGGCTTGATCTCTGCGGCGTCGCGGCGTAGGGGTCGTGTTCCTTTGGCAGACGAGTCGTCGCTGGCGGCTGCTTTGTGGTAGGTGCAAGGAGGGGGAAGGTGGGCAGGGGTGGCGGGGGGCGGGGGGAGGTCGTGTGTACACTATTCCTGTGTCATATGTGAGAGCTAGGTAAAGTTCCTCGCTTAAACATAAATTGATACATAATCTACACTACACTTAATATGCGTCTCATATATATTTATGAAAGTAAAACGCCAAAGAAATCTTGCCTCTTATTTGCATCAGAATGGTGTCACAGAGAACTTGCATTAATGAGTCGCAAGAGAAACTTACTCGGAGTCTGACCTCGCACATTCCCTCCCCCCTCCGGCGACCTGGGTCATAGTAGATCGAACCAGTTTTCCCGCAGCTGCTCTCGAGTTCACGTCGAGTGGAGGCCCCGTCCTGAAGGCGAAGGCTACGGGTACAGGGGATTAAAGAGGCCCCTGGGACAGCCTCCGTCATAAGGGGGCTCCGTCGCGGCCTGGCACAGTGCCAAGGTTGTAGTACGCTGGCTGACTGGCGCCGCGTGCGTCTGAATGTGTGAGTGTGTGGCTCTCTGCACGTCTCTTTCGCTCGTGATTTATTCTTGTTTGCTCTGTATCGAGTTGAATGCTGGCCTATAATTATGTTCAGCAGAATTTTCACTTTTGCTGCCAGCCCGCCCTGTGGGTAGCCGCGTGCACCTTGTCTCCTGCAGCGGACACACGCGCATACAAACACATGCAAATGACGTCGGATCAGCCTGGCAGGATAAACAAGCAATGGGGATAAACATACACACTTCGATAAACATGCACTGGCAGACCCCGCGCGAGGATTGTCATTTGTATGCATGCCCACGCAGCCCACAATAAAAATATAAATACCTTTACGTTAGGCCTCCACGTTCCTTGAAAGCAAAAAACCCAAGGAGACGAGGGGCGTGGGGTGTGGGGGGTGGCACCTAGGGACACCCTCTGCAGTGGAGGAGGAGGAGGAGGAGGACCGGGGAGAGAGAGGGGAGCGAGGAGCTAGGAGGGGAACCAGGTGTCCTGCGAGGGAACGCGGGGGGAGCCAGGTGTCCTGCGAGAGGAGCTAATACTGCAGTGACTCATGTTTACGAGTCGCAAGCTTTGCCCGACTGATTCAGGAGGGGGATTTTTTTTTTACGGCCGCTGCGATTACCGAGACAAGGAACGGCCTCGGGGAAGGGAAACCGGCGCGCTCCCGTCGGCCTGTCGGGATCGGTGTTATTTAGCCGAGGGGACAGGTGGCACGGAGGAATCAAATCCAACTGTAATTAGTGTGAATGTTGATACTGGTAGAGCTTTTATTAGGGTTCTTGCTGTTGTGACTGCTGTTGGTGTTGTTATTATTATCATCACTGTTTTATTGTGATTATTATCATTACTGTTTTTATTGTCATCATTACCATTACTTTTTATTGTTATTATTATCATTAATTCTTATTGTTATTGTTATCATTAATTTTTATTGTTATTATTATCATTACTGTTTTATTGTGATTATTATCATTACTTTTTTATTGTTATTGTTATCATTACTGTTTTTATTGTCATTATTATCATTATTGTTTTGATTGTCATTATTATCATTACTTTTTATTGTTATTATTATCGTTACTGTTTTATTGTCATTATTAGTATCATTACTCTTTTTATTATTTTTATCATTATTATCAATGTATTATTATTATTGTTGTTGTCATTGCTAATTATTGTTGCTATTATTTATTGCTATTACTTATTGTTGTTATTATTAATTGATATTTTTAGTATCATCACTATTATAATCATTGTTGTTATAATCATTGTTTTTATTATTATTATTATTGGTAGTATTATCTTTTATTATTATCATTATTATTGAAATCATCGTTAGTATTATTTTCATTACTTATTTTATTATTATTATTAACTTTTTTATACTTTTGCTAATATTGTTGCTGTTGTCATCATCATCATCATTATTGCCATTATTATTTTTAT
>NW_020871514.1:164029-166529 GCF_003789085.1 Penaeus vannamei | reverse complement strand
TCTTTCTTTTTCCTTCTTTCTTTCTTTCTTTCTTTTTTCTTTCTTCCTTCCTTCCTTCCTTCCTTCCTTCTTTATCATTAATTCCAGTGTAATTATTACCTCTTATATGCCTATCTTCCTCCTCATTTATTCTCACCCTTTCTTTCTATATTAGATCCATGCTTGCCATCAGCAGCCAAGGGTATTCACAGGGAGAGGAAAGCCAGGACCTCATTGAAAGGGACAGAGCCAAGGGACTCATTTTTTTTTTTTTTTTTTTTTCTTTATCTTTTGTTTTATTTCTTTGATTACTTTCATGTCTCACTTTTAGCTGCTACCTTTCTTTTGTACCTAGATTAGAGAGGGTGAATTTTGCCTGATATCTCATACTATGAAAAAAGAAAATGTGAATGCAAGTGACAAGGGTTGATATAGAATGACCAGGAAGAGACAATAATTTCCCTCACTTGAGTGTCCGATAATGTCATCTTGCTACATGAATCTGCCATTTAACTTGGCCAGTGACCTGTTTATTGACTTTGTTTGTTGGGAACTTGAGCTGATGAGACCTTGGAGTGCCAGTTATATTTTGTAGTTTGTTTCGTTGGCATGGAAAAGGGATGTGATTTTTTCCGGCAAAGTCTGTAGTGGAGGCAGAGCTAGAGTAGAAATTAATGGAGACTGGCAAAGCAGTATCGGCGCTCCATCATTAGAGAATGTTTAGTGTAAGAGTATCACCCCTCAATACACATGGTGCTTTGTATACCATCACAATTTCACAAATTTAGCATTAGCTGAATGTATTGTATTTATTTACACTAAGGTACAAATGAGAATGAATGAATCTTTCCCCTTACAAGAGATGTTTTTGAAGCATTTTGATTATATCTTTTCCTGAAATACATTTGTCAACAAAAAAAAGAGATTCACCTCATATTCATGACCTGTCAGTCATAACCCACATAATTGTTGCCCAATGCAGCGTTTTATATGTATGTTTTGTAACCTCGCTGATATCTGCATTTCCAGTGAAGATGTAAAAGAAACGCATCAGATACATCTCTTGTGCTATGAAGATATGAAGATATTTATATCTGTTCACATAACTTTTTCTACATTTGTTACTATGAACCAGAAAGGTAGCCTTTATTGGAAGGAAGAGCATTTGTCATTCATTTATTTTTGTTGTTTTAGGTTTCTATTCTTTTCTTATCCTTCATTTCTTATTTATATATATATATATATTATTATATATTATATATATATATATATATATATATATATATATATACATTTTTTTTTACTTATACTGTAGTCATGTTTTTATTTGTTATATTGAATTTTCAGCTGGATGTTAATTTTATTATTTATTAGCATTTTGTTGATTTTATCTTTCTTTGGTTTGGAATCCAGTACTAAAACCAGTATTAAGTTTCGGTAGAAAGTATGCAAACGCTCTAAGTAAATATACACATCTCAGCACCAGTGTTAGTCTTATTATTATTTAGAATTAGATTTTATTTTTCGTAAGGAATACTGCATTTAATCAATTAGGTTCCAAATATTATTGTCATTATTTGTTGATGAGATAAGCTCTTGATTACAGAGCTCAGTTTTATTGATTGTAACTCAGTTTATATTTTGAGGTTTGATCACCACTCTTTCCCCCAGGTGTTGGAGCCACAGCTGTTGTACACTCAGCGCTATGTATTCCACGCAACGAAAAATGTGCCATCAAGCGAATAAACTTAGAGAAATGGAATACGAGCATGGATGAGCTACTGGTAATGCGAGTCCGCTGTTTTAGGTCATCCTGGGTCATCCGGGGTGTCATGCAAAGGCTTTCTTCATTTCTTTGTTTCTGTGTTTTTTATTCTTTTTCTTTTTGGTCTCCTCCCCCTCCTCTTTCCCCTTCTGATTCTCTCTCTCTTTTTTTTTATTCTTCAAGATAATTTTGGATAAAAGCTTAGGGCAGACAGAATTTAGTATATGCAATATTTTATTACATACAAGTGAGGAAAGCTTTTGAATGAGAATTTAGTATATTATATATATGATATATGTGATATGATAATATTGACATAGTGATTATATATATATATATATATATATATATATATATATATATATATATATATATATATATATATATATATACATTAGCTTTGATAATGTAATAAGAGATAGCTACAATGAGAAATTTTTTCTTCCACAGAAAGAAATTCAGGCCATGTCCTTGTGTCACCATGAGAATGTGGTAACCTACTACACATCCTTTGTTGTAAAAGAAGAACTGTGGCTTGTCCTCAAATTATTAGGTGGAGGATCACTCCTAGATATAATTAAGCACAGGTAAATATTTTGGTTAGATGCTAAGGAAGCTGAAATTGGATTGAGTAAATCTTTCAATATTTTACAGCAAGCAATTTGATCATGTTTATTGATTTATTTTTCTCATGAATAACCATACTTGTCTTGTTACAGCACTATATAATCTGTGATTTGAAATTTGTCTCCATCA
>NW_020871514.1:144312-151812 GCF_003789085.1 Penaeus vannamei | reverse complement strand
AGTGAAATGATTTAAATGTGATCATTCACGACTTCCCTTTGATGAGTTCTGTCTTTGAGCAGGTGGAACTGTAATGAAAGTAGGATATAACTTCTTATTTATTATTATTATTTTTTTTATATTTCTGTCATTATGTTGATGCAGAACTCACTTGTAGTTTTTTCCACTTTATATTTTGATTTTTCAAATTTGACAATCACTGATTCTCAGATTTTTTCATTTTGATTTAAAACAATTTATAATGCCTTTGTAAACTGAGGTCATGGATGATAATTATTTCATATTTTGTAGTTTTTATAATCCAAATACATCCAGTTTTTGATATAGAATCTATGAAAAATAAAAAATGAATATCAAATATTTATTGTAAAATTTTGCTTTGCTGAAGGTTTCAGAAACTCACTCTTGAATTCGACAAAACTGAAAAAGAAAACAGTTGACTTACAAATGATTATTTCAGTCTTTCAGTTTACTTTTTAAACTTGCTAGAGTTGGGGTAGATGAACAAGGTGCTTCTATTTTGGCATCTTTAAGTTGTTTATAGTAATTATTATTATTATTATGATTTGTTATTATTATTGGTATTTTATTATTTACATACACCTTTGCAATTTCAGTACACCCCTAATCTTTCTTCCTTGAGGGAACCAGCACGTTTTCCCAATGAGTTTTGTGCTTCCACAATTTTATGTTGCTCTCTCCAGCCTACCTCTCCTCTTCTCCACAACTTCAGCCTCTCATCTCCTCTTCATTTGGCTCTTTGGATGACTATTGTTAATATCTAAGAAATTTCTCAAAATGGGAAGTGTAGTTTTTTAGTGCGTGATTAGATATTCCTTTCAGACATAGGATTTTTTTTTTTTTTTTTTTCTGCATAGGCATTTGTGATAAGTACTTAGGTTCTTGTTGTTAATAAAATTACAAAGAAACAAAATGTTTCACAAGGGAAATTATCTGTTAACCTATGGATACCATGATGGCATCATTGTTTATAATTATCTTTACATATAGATGGCACCACATGTGCTTAACCCAGTGGCTGCAGGTTTATGTACTGTCTACTGTACACAAAATTTTGTGTATCTTGTTGCTCACAGATGTTGCTCAGCTGCCAAGGAGTCAGTTGATAGGCCTTAGTGACTGCACCTGATTTCTCCATTACTTGAACTTGTTGGAAAAGGTTTTTTTCTAACACTTAATATCAGTACTGTTACTGTAGTTATTGACATTATGAATAATATATCATTCTTAAAATATTAATGACAATAAAAGTAGTAAAATTATTAGAAAAAAAAAATCATGAAAATCCAGGAATAGTGTAAACAGATGAGATATGGTAGTACTAGTAATTGATTCCTTTTATGACTATGTATTTGTGGAGCTATCTGTATTTAATGACAATTAATAAACTAAAATTAGTGAATATGGTTCATAATCATACCATCTGCAGTAAATGGGTTAACCTATTGCTACAGGGGAACATTTATGTCCTCTGTCTTTTGTTTTGTGAATTGTCATTACATGTAGATGGCTCTACAAGTGCTTACCCACCAAGGATTCAGTTAGTAGGCCACCTGATTTCCCCTCTCTTTGAGTTTCAGAAAAGATGTTTTTATACAATGCTTTTAATAGCAGTATTTTTATTGAACTTTATGATTTTAGATGATGCCAAGAGCAATAAAAAAGTAATAAACAATATTTTCAAAAATCAGGGAAAAGCTTAATCATGTGAGATGAGTAAGACTAGTAATTGACTCCTTGGTAATTAAGCATTTGTAAGCCATCGGTTTGTGAATACAATTACTGAACTCGCGGTGGACATAGCATGCCGTCCCCATCGGCAGTGGTTTGATAGTCAAGAAGTCAATTACTAGTATGATCTACTCAACTGTTTACCCTTTTGCTTGATTTTCAGAGAAGTTCTTTTTAATTTTTACTGATAGTAAGCCATTGGATCAGGGTGATGTAGCTGTTACATCATGAAAATATTTATTTTTGCATGAGGGCTGTGTCAGAATGTGCTGTCATGAAAAATTTGGAGGAAGGTTAAGGTGATAGGAATGATTTATCACAAGTGCACAAAGCTCTTGCAGGAAGATTAGACTCGGTGGGCATTTAGGAAGGGACGCTTGCATTCTTTCCACCAGTAAATGAGGGTGGAATGTACCATCTGTGAACCATGACTGGAAGAGTACCAACTGTTATGAGCTAAGGGTCCTAATCCTGCCTGCTGTGACTGGTAGCATAGGATGTTACAGAAAATTCAATTATATGAAAATGGGTTAAAATGACAAATAACATATATGTTACATATTGTTGTAGACTACCAAAGAAATAATTTGGAATCTGCTCAACAAAAATAATCCACCAGTCATCTAGATGCAGCATAGCAAATGACAAATATAGGCTTTGGAAAATGCTCATGCAGAAACAGGGATAATAACTTTGCAAAGAGGAGGCATGGAATGTTGATACTACTCATGATTATTTATATAGGCCTCTCCTACAATCCGCACACTCTTAGGATCCTGTGCAGACTGCCAGGCAGCCAGATCCAAGGGGTTGATATTGTTATTAGCATTTTTAGAATCAGATTATCAATGATGATAATAATGATAACAATATTATTAGCATTAAAAAAATTTATACAGAAACTCAAAAAAGGGAATATCAGGTTAGGTCAGGTAGACTTACTAATTGGCTCCCTGGTGACTGAAAATTTGTGGAGCCTTCTCTGTACAAACAATTGCAGTCAACAGTACATGTACCCGGCAGTATTTGCTTGCATTTTAATATAGTTTGGAGACTGGTTGTAAAGCATATTTGTGTATAAATTATAGCATCAGAAAATCAAGTTTTGTAAGCTAAGGCAGACATTCCAAGCTGTGTTGTCTGTAAATCACAGAATTTTAATGATTCAGACACTATCATTTTGTCTTTTTCTCATCCTGTGGATGAAAATCTTAACCTGTTGGATCTGGTTTCCGTCACGGAAATCACAGTGCCATAAATAAGGGCAGTGGGTTATGTAAGTGGCCAATATCCCGGGCAAGCGGTGCATATGCTGGGCACTCATGAGCAGTGACAAGACTCTGTGCCACCCCCTTGTGGAGTTATTTTGCATAAACTCTTTTAGCTTATTTTCGTAGTGCAGACTCCATATCATCTCCTTATGTAATAAATTACTCAGTGCAAGAAAAAGAAATATGGAACATTTGGTTATTTGTGTTATATATCTATTTTTTCAGCATTTTCAATTTTCGCTAATACAACCTGCGCTCCCAGTCACAGTGGTCAGGAATACAATGCACAGCATGGAAAGGGCCATGAATGAGAGAGCGCTAGCTCTCCTATTCACGGCTTACACACCTTAAATTCCACATTCGTTTATCGATGGGAATAATGCAAAAGCCCCCTTCTAAGTGCCAAATAAGTCTAATCACACTCCAAGAGGTTTATGCACTTGTGACAAGTCTATTCCGTCAGCCTGGCCTTCGTTCATGATAGCAAGTTCACATCACCCAGCCCGCAGCCATTTTGTCCAAAGGCGGCATGTTTACGTCACCCGGGCCTCGTCTCAGATTTTTCCATGAGGGGACCGTAACTTCATCCAGGTTATAGGGGTTAAATTATCTGGTGAAATTATCGTATGACTGTCGTACTCCTCTCTGTAACCTGTGGCTTCTGTTATGTTTCACTTTGTGCATAATGTTAGAAAGAACATTCACAGTAACTGTAGACAGTAGGTCTACTTGGTGTCTTCAGTGATTGTTAAAGGATAGCTCCAAACTCCAAAATTAAAAAAATATATATATGAGAGGGTTCCCAGTAGTTGAAGTTTCATCATATGCCTGAATATACTCCTATATTATTGCCATATAAGTGTTATAAAAAGTTTCTGCAGTACAAGGCTGACTGGCACACTCAGTAACTGCTGTCTGTCACTTATCCTTAAATTGTTACTCATATGAGTTGGTGCCACATTGGAAGGAGTGGTGGAAAACGCACTGCATTGCATGAAAAGCTCCTTGCTGAATCTGAAACAGTGACATCAGACAAAGCAGTTCTTGAAAACATTTATGTTATCAAAATACATCTCCAAAATAATTTCATACCTTTATGGAGTTGTTGTCTTGTTCCTTTGATTAGATACTGGAGTATTGCACAGTATTAAATACTACACAGAACTCCTATATTTTTATAATAATATAACTATGTAAAGACTATTTTCTTGTCCGATTAGGAATGTTACTTGTCATAATTGCTTTGTATACCTCTGTATGCTCCTTTAAATTTAAAATCATTCTCAGTTATTTATCTGATATTCATTTGATAAATATAGAAGAATTTGTCCTAATAGTCATTTAGTTCAGCCCATTGAGAATAAATCTTTTAGGTTTGGGTATGTCTCTCAACAGTTTCATGGTGTTTCCACATCTTTTGGGTTCCTTTGGATGTAGAAGAGGGTGTGAGCTTTTTATATTTTCTAAAATCCCTTTTGCATGATTTGAATTCTATTATGGTTTTGGTATGGTTTCTAGTGAACAGATTGGGCTGTTTATGGCTCATGATTTTTTCTTTCTTTCTTATTTTTAAGATTGTAGCTGGGGGTTAAGGTACAAACTTGTGATAACTAGAAAAGCAAAAATCTAGTTATTGATATTGCCCTTTCTTTACTGTGTAGTATTTAATACAGGTTTTATAAATGTCAAGTACAAGTGCGTTGTTGCTTCTTCCTATTCACTTAATTTTTTCATCCCAAGTTGCATTACTTTGTGTGACAAAATTCTGCATCTGTTGCATTTAATTTTTCTTGTTCTGGTGTTGGCAGCTATGGTGAATCTTTAACATTGTTATCCTTTCTCTTTCTCCTTCTCTGTCTCTTGCTCTTTCTCTGCAATTTTAAATATTAATATTATTTCTCTGTGGCATTTGTATATTGGTATTAATTGTTGGTCTCCTTCTTTATTGTATCTCTCTCTTTTCCTTCACTTTTAAAGAAATCTTTGTACTCTTAGCTCAATTTAAATAAAGTGATGCACGTAATAAGGGATGTAAGAATAAGTGATGCTCCTCTGAGAGACCTCAAAAAAACAAACCATGTTTTCATATAGCAAATCCGTGGGCGTCAACCAGGAACATCAGGCCGCCTACATCGCACCCAGAGTGGGGATTGGGTTTGGTCCAGCGATGAGGAAGAAGGGGAGAAGGACGGCGATGAGGTGAGTAACAGGACTGTTAAGTTGCAGATGAGGGGTCATAGAAAGTGAAGGTGTGTGTGTTTTTATGCGCGTGTGTGTTTTTATGCGCGTGTGTGTTTTTGCGCACATGTGTGTTTTGTGTGCGCGTGCATGTGTGTTTTTGCATGTGCGTGCTGTGTGTGTGTGTGTGTGTGTGTGTGTGTGTGTGTGTGTGTGTGTGTGTGTGTGTGTGTGTGTGTGTGTGTGTGTGTGTGTGTGTGTGTGTGTGTATATATATATATATATATTATATATATATATATATATATATATGTATGTATATATATATATATATATGTATATATATATATATATATATTATATATATATATATATATATATATATATATATGTATATATGTATATGTCTTTGTGTGTGTGTGTGTGTGTGTTGTGTGTCTTTGTGTGTGTGTGTGTCTTATGTTGGTTGGTTGGATGTGCATGTTTGCATGCATGTATTTGACAATAGTTTTGAAATATAAGAGAAAAAAGTGAAAGTAGTAAAACAAGAAGCCTTTCCAGCCAGATAAGGTGTCTGTAAGCAGTGCAGAGAGTGGTGGAGAAAAACAGACACAGCAGCAGACTTCAGCCCAGCCAGAGCAGACACCAGCACAGTCACAGCCAGCAGCACAGGAGTCTTCTCAGACACAGCCAAGTTCTGTAACAAATACACCTCAACCAGAACAGCCGCAAGTTCCTCAGCAGCAGCAGCAGCAGCAGCAACAGCCACAGCAGCCTGCAGTGTCTCCACAACCTCCCCCTCAACAACCATCACAGATACAGTATGCACCCCAAGTTGTCCCACAGTTCCAGCCAGGCATGGATGGAACCACTGCTCCTGGTGCCTACAATGCCTCATTCCAGCCACAGCAGCCATTGCCGCCAATACAGCCGCAGATGCCACAACAACAAATACCTCCTTTGTATCCCATGGAACATGTTCCTGCAGCATCCGTGGGAATGATGCCTCAACAGGTGAGCTTTCCAAGAAAGACTTCTTGGATTTTGTTACTTTTTTGAATTGTGAATAGATGATAGAGGTACAAGTGAATTTTTAATATGCATGTTAGTTACACATACTACACTGATAGCACATTGTGACAAGTATGTTCCAAGAAATGTCTATTTATTTATAAAATGCTTAGTGTGGATAAATAACAAATAGTTGTTCATCATATGAGCAGTATCAGACTAATCCTTTTAAATTGAATTTACTGTATCCCATTGTTCGTTATTACCTGTGATCAGCGATTAATGCCAGCATTTTATATGAATTTATAAGGTGCTCACTGGAATTTATTTGATTTTTTTAAAACATTATGTTCAAATCAAACAAAATGAAAATGAAAATGTCCAACATAACATTCGGCATCCTCTTGCCATATAAGGCCACAACAGACATGTTGTCCATGGCCCTGTTTAAATTGTGCATGTGAGAGCACATCTTGAACAGTCAGCCATGGAGACCTATTGTACCCTACGGTTTAGGCATTTTGCCACATTAGACTTTGCACATTCTCCCTTGACCTGTAATGTTTCCAAACTGTCATGCCATATTAAGACAGTAGATAGTAAAGAAGAATTAACATTAAACCAGAGCTTCAGTTAAAAAAAAAGATGATAATAATGATAGTAGTATTAATTTTTTTCATAGTAAAAACTGATTGTAAATGCCTGCTTATATGTCATTAATGATGCTTCATTGTGCATAAATACTTTTTATAAGTAAACTTATTTCTCATATTTCTTTTAATGACAAATCTAGAGGAAAATAACAACTCTATTGCCATCTCCTGGAAAATAACAACTCTATTGCCATCTCCTCAGGTACAGAACATGATGCCAGTGTCAGGAATGGGAGCCCAGCCCATGATGACCTCCCCAATGCCTGTACCTGTCTCCATGCCTGCGGTTGCAGCCATTCCTCAGGTGGTTAACCAGGGTGTGCCCCAGGTAGTGCCACAAGTAGTACCTATGGCAGGAATACCCGCAGTTATGCCTGCCGTGGTTGGGGGAGTGGCTGATGGTGTGGGTGGCTTCATAGCTCCCGTCCAGCAGGAAAATGAACCTATCAACTTGGTGCTGAGGGTCAGGTGAGCATGACATTCTGATGCATTCCTTCCCTCTGTCCTTTCTAGCATTTCTTTGCAGGAGTATGAGCATCTGTGCAGCTTGGGAGATTTCACTCTTCTGCATGCAAATGTTTAAGATGAGATGAGTTGATGTTTTGTTTGAATGTCATGCTCTGCTTGTGGTTTTG
>NW_020871514.1:121812-139312 GCF_003789085.1 Penaeus vannamei | reverse complement strand
GAAATGGGTCAAAACCTCACCTTTAGATTGGTAAGTCTGTGTAAGGGCTCTTTCTTTGCCGATGTTGGTTCTGTGCGAGCTTGTTTCGGCCAGGATCATTCTGTTCTCTTCTCCCAGTCTTTTCTGTATGTCTTTCCTTTCCTAACCTGTGAATATCCCTTATGGAGTGATCAAGATAGGGAAAAACTTTTACTCTGCTTTTGAAAGAGATACTTTTATCTAAAATTGGTTCTGAGAAAGGTATCCTTTAAAAGCTGACAAATTAGTGATTATTTGCCTTTAAGTGATTTTGAACTATATGGTTATGGCATCCACAGTCCTCCAGTTATCTCAGATTAGGGGCTTAATAGGAATGGGTGCTTTACGCAAAGTCAGAATTTCAGAGAGTTATTCTCATCTAAGTCTTTTATAAATTGTTATCTAGCTGTATAATGCACACATTATACTCATATGTTTCATACTTCATCAGTTTATGGATACTTACAAGGTGCAGGAAGAGTTCAGGTAAAGGTGGTCTTAAATTATGCAAAAAAAAAAAAATTACAAAAGAAAAAATTATCATGTATTAAGCAAAAAAAAAAAAAAAAAAAATACTTTGGTAATTATCATGTATTAACAAGCGATGGTAATTATGGTAACATATTGTTGAGGATATATTTATATCCTTAACATTATAAGATGAATAGGTATGTATTGATTGTTTGAAATGCTTTGGAAAGTGAGAGAAAGAAAAGCTTTACAAACCATACTGAATTTATTATTTTTTTAAGTATCTTACATATGGGTGGGATATAATGCATAAAATTTCTCATTTTCACTCCTTTTACTTTCCACGTAAATATCATCCCAAACTAAGCCATGCAGTGTTTTCCCTTTTTTTCTCTCTCTCTTTCCTTTTGTTTCCGCTTTCCTGGTTTTCCTCCTCCTCCTTTGTGTCATTCACACCTGAACTGTCCTGCCCCTCTTGTCATCCCCCTTCCAGTGTATCCCTTGTACTCTTTGTTTGAATGTAATATGACAGCTTTCCAACATTCAAGGGAGGCTGGATAGATATATTAATGGTTCATGTGCCAAGGTTTTTGAGATCTTGCCTGTTCCCCCTTTATGCAATCAGATTATTAATGCAACTGTTTCTCTACTTTTATCTTTCAGAGTTCAGAATGTGAAGCCAATGAAGTCCCTGATGATAAGGCATTAATAGGCTTTGCTCAGTTAACGATCTCTGACTGATCCAAGAAAGGGGGCTCCCTTCGAAAGCGGAAGCCACGAACCTCGGCAAGCCTTCGACAGCCGGCCCGGCCTGTGGTGACTCCCAGGAGGCCAAGCACCAACAGTGATGAGATTTGTTATCAAAAGTGGATCTTTAGGATTTTCCGTGCTTTTTTTTCCGTCTGGGGCTAGACTTGGCCTATGCGCCTAACATGCATCGTATTCCTTGGTTTTAACTTTTACTTTTCTTAACATGTATACAGTATTCTGTGATTTATTAGAGGATGTTTTCCTTTGCAATTTCCATCATACACACTGAGATTAGTGTCATTCTTTGTCTTACAGTGCAATGCATTTTATTCAGAGATTATCTTAGCATGGTAAGCTGCGTGCAGAGCCCACTTCTCTTGATTATCAAAACAATTGTGAATAAGGTTTGGCTTTGTTGAATTGACATTGTATTTATTAACAGAAGGAAGCATTACTGTACATTGTCTTTCAGACTCAATGGAATCTGCTGAGTTAATCAAACATCATTTTCTGTGTGCTCGCAAGTATACTCTGTGCAATGTAAGGAAAGGCTTAGATGCAAGAGAGCTGAGAATATGTTCACCTTTTTACTCAAATTATCGGAGCATTAAGAATAAATATTTCAAAATATTTAGCAAGTCATTTACTCTGGATTTAGTTAACTACTGAGTAACACAAAGTCTTTGCTTGTTCCAGATTCTAGTTGTCCAATCTAGCTGCTTGAAGTTTTAAATTGTGTTCCTTCAGGATTAAAATTATTTGCTAGTTGTAAATTCTCATTCTAAAGTCAGAGCTTCAGGGAAGAAAATTTGTTGTTTCCAATAAATATAGCCAAACCAACATCAGCATAATAATAACCAAAAAATTGTCATTGAGTTGTACAATTTTACCTTTTTTCCCACAAATATGGTGAAATTCTTTTTTAATTTGATGCAAAAGACACAAAAGCAGATATTGATTTTTGGGGGCCCATGTATTAGTTGATTTCAAATACTTTCTGTTCTTTTATAAATCCTGATTATATTCACTATACTTTACAATGGATGTCCAGTTTTGAGTTTAAGTTGAGTTCAGTGCTTCTTTAAACCTCAGAAAAGAAAAATAAATATGTCCACCTTAAAGAGTTAGATTGATTTAAATATTTCTTTAAGCCCCTGGAAGCAAAAGAGTAAATGTAAGTAATTAAGAGATTGCTAGTTGCATTGCTAAACAGTGACACTCAACACTTGTTTGGTGAGAGTGTGCGTCTTCATTGCTCATGAATCATATCATGTCATTTGTATGGTAAATACAATATATTGTTGATAAGGAAATAATGTAATGCAGTATTCTGGATGTTGGAGTGTAATCAAGATCTTTTATTTTTGTTCCTTGTTTTTACTTCACACCACTGGGTAGTGAAACAGTTGTTATGAGACGGCCTTAAACATGCACCAATTTCAAGTAGTTAGAATAGTTGCGTTATTCAATTTAAAAGTGTTTTGGAATTACTACTCAAAGAGAAATATATTGTGCTAAATGTTTGCATGGATTCGGAATGCAATATTTGGTGAATAATCCCACAGTTACTATAAGGTAGAGAACATGAAGACATTTAGCAGATTACGGCTTCAAAATGCAGTGGGAATGTATATTGTTGAGGGGCACAGGGCTCAGCCATTCCAGGAGGGGAGCCTTGAGCACAGGGAGTGGCCAGGACGTGGCTTACCAGTGATAGTGGAGAGGGAGCCAAAGAGGAGGGCCAGCTCTGCCCCAGGGAGGCATGCAGCCCTAGAATAAGAGTGGATGGTAAATATAGGGTTAGATGAGTATAGTTTTTCATGATACATTTCCTTATTGCATATTATGATATAATTTTTTAATATATTCTTAGAACTTTTTCAGCAGATGTAAGTTATATTTACAGTATATGAAGAAAAGATATTAAAATAACCCTCATTGCCATGGGTTAATTCCAATTTTTACCACAATAAACTTGCAGCTGTATGACTGTTCAAACCAGTGGATGTTGTGACTTCATAGAGACATTTTAGGCAGAGTAAAGAGTAGTCAGGAAGTATTTGTAATTGATTAATTCATTCCCTGTTTCATTCACAGGATTAAGCATAGGTGGGAATTAAAGTCTTCATTTTACTCTCTTTTTCATATTTTTCATCTCATGGCTAACATGAAATTTGTTCATTAAATTTTCCTCCAAAAGGCAGGGCTACAGCTCAGGAAGTTGATATGGATTTCATTAATTGAATGACTACTGCTTACTTTGATCAGTGTTTCTTCAATGTTGTTCACAATAAACATCTTGTTCTTGCCTGTGATGTGTTGATTATGATAATAGAAATGTGCTTTGAAGCCTTAAAACATGTATATGTAGTTTAAATAACAGTGATTTTTGACATTTTGAAATGGCAAACTTCACCGTAGGTACTGAAGGCAGTGCTGTGTTGCCAATCCAGTGCACTTCTGAGGTCTGTAGGTTATTTAAGTCTCGTAGATATAGTGAGAGCACCTGACTGAATGAGAGAACCCATGTCTTAAAACAAATGTATGGGTGCCCTGGAAGGATAGGTAGAGCATATGTGGTGCTTGTCATATTCTAGGTAATTCTCTTCCATATTTTTTCCTGACTCCAGCATTATCGTGATCTCTGCAGAGTATGAATAGAACATATAAGGAGGAGCAGGAAGAGAAAACTTTGTATTTGTCCCTCTCTTCACAGTCAATATATGTGTGTGTGTGTGTGTTTGTGTTTGTGCATTTGTGTGTGCACGTGTGTGTATGTGCATGCGTACGTGCATGTGTGCGTGTGTGTGTGTGTGTGTGTAGGTGTATGTGCATACGTATGTGCATCTGTGCTTGTTTGTGTGTGTGTGTGAGTGATTGATGTGTTGCGGGCATACATGTGTGTGTGTGTGTGTGTGTGCGTCTGTGTGCATGTGCATGTGTAAGTGTAGGTGTGAATGAGAAGAAGAGAGTATGTGAGTGAGTGTGCAGTTGTGTGCATGTAATGCATGTATGTATGTGTAGAAAGGCCACACATGCATACA
This sequence comes from Penaeus vannamei, assembly GCF_003789085.1. Classification (NCBI taxonomy): domain Eukaryota; kingdom Metazoa; phylum Arthropoda; class Malacostraca; order Decapoda; family Penaeidae; genus Penaeus; species Penaeus vannamei. The sequence continues at coordinate 135,029 of NW_020871514.1, read as the reverse complement.
CACACATACATGCAGACACATACACACACACCACACACCACAACACACACGCACACACATACACACACATACACCACACAACCACACGCACACATACACCACACAACCACACGCACACACGTGCGCATACACCACACGCACACACCACATGCACACGCACACACCACACACACGCACACACCATGCACACGCACACACCACACACCACATGCACACGCAAACACCACATACACACCACACACACACACACACACCACACCACACCATACACACACACACACCACCCACCCACCCACCCACATGCAGACACACCACCCACCACCACCACACGTATACTCACACTCACACTCACACACTCTCAAAATAACATGTATATATTGTGTGTGTGTATAAATAATATATATATGTTTGTATTTATGTATGTACATACACATATATACACAAACCCATATATAGCTATAGTAAATGTTTTTTTCCCCCCTCCCCATTATGAGTTGTTCGAGTGTATGTATATTAGTCATTATAGAATGATATGTTGCTCATGTTAAGTTCCTCATCTGTTTATAATTGTACATACTCTTTATAGTATCAAATACACAGCGTTCATCAAGGTATCCCCACCCCTCCCCCACCCTCCCCCACCCATGCCTATCTGTCAGCAGACACTGTTTTCATTTCTTTTGTATAGGTGATTTTCATTGAAAAATTATGGAGTTTAAATAGATAAATTATTATTATTGTTATCATTATTATTATTACAGTTATTGTAACCATAATTGATACAATTTAAGGATATTCATCAGTAACCATAAAATCAGCAGACTTCAGGTCTTTTTTGATACAGTTTATTATTGAAGTCAGTCAAAAGTGAAAAGCTATTTGCTGTGTAACTGGGAATATTACTTGCTTATATGTATCTGCATATTCCAGAAATGCAATTTGCCATTTATTAGCATAATTTGGATTTTTGTTGATCTTTTCCTATGTGGCTTGTTTTTTTGAAATGGCATTTTTATTTGTCTGTTTGCTTGATAAGGTATTTTTAGATTTGAAATAAAGATCAGCAAAGCTACTCAGTTGCAATGCATGTTCTTGTGTGATGTATAGGAATTGGCTCTTGTTTCTAAATTGTTAATCATTTTCATAGACAATAAATTTTTTAAAGTCCTGAGTGTTACATGATGTGATGTAGAGCTCAAAATTTTAACCTAGTGTACTCTCTGTACTTCTTTGTACCAGTTTAATGTTCACGATTTTTCATTACAAATTCATCAAGAGCTGTAATAATTCCTTTTTATTTTTTCTCCGTTTATGCCCCCTTCTTTTTATTTTAATTATTATTCATCCCATGTAAGATGTATTTGTTGGTGGCCAGTGATAGATAGGTGGCAAGGTCCGAGGGAAAACGGTTTCTGAAGCCCCTTACCGTGCATTGGTTAATTAAAGTGATGCCAGAGACACGGTCTGAGGTTGGGTGCATTCTGCCATGCCAGGTGCTGCACAAAGACATTCAAAGGCTGTTGCTGCTCGTTGGATCGATAGCTCTCTTCCCTGTGACCGGAATTTAGGGTATGAAGTGTGCAAAGCTAATGTTTTTCATTGAATGTTGTCAGTACTTCTGTTATTATCTTTTCTTTTCTTTTATTAGTATCATTATGTAAAGTTATTTTGTCTTTGTGTGGCTCTTTGGGCTGGTAGAATTTTGTACTTTTTTTTTTTTTCTGATAAAAGTAATCATTTACCTTTGATGAAGTATTGTTTGTGATAAGCACTGCTGATCCAGACATTTTATTGCATACTTTTACTATTTTATATACACATTATTCAATAGCATTGTGCTGATTTTTTCTTTCTTTCCCTTTTAGTCTCTCTTTTTTTTCTTAAGGATATTTTAGAGCATTCCTGTGTTAGATACAGGAATTACCTACTTTTTTTTATTAAATGTAATTAAAAGGAATCAGGAACTATCATTACTACTAAAACCACTTTTATTTCATTCTTATAATCTAGCACTTAAAGAAAATATAACTAAAGTACACGAGGAATAGAAGCCATTACGCCATGTGTCTTAACAGTCACTAGCTATAATACGTACCCAGCAGGGAATGTGCCAAAGTCCACCTCACTCACCTGAGACGACCACCCACTAAATGTACACCTGAGTGCAAATTGACCGTGAAACCGAGCACTCGCTATCTGATCCATCTCTCTTATCTTATCCATTGAATCTTTGGATATTGTACTTAGGAAAGCTGATCAAGTTCTCAGTCAAAACCAGAATGGACTTGGAGGTTTCAGTGACCCGACCTGCCCCAACACCAACAACCGTGTCGGTAGGCCATTCTGCAGAGCGAATAGCGTTTGGTACATTTTGCACCCGGGCCCCGGACAGTTTTCCCCCTTGACTTATTCCACGTATTAGCAATTGCCTTATTTGTGCTGAGACGTGTAAGATGTATGAGTGGTTGTATATATTAAATCTGTATTTTAACAGGAGTAATAACAATATGGTCTAATTTATAAGTTTGGTATCACTGCTTGCCTTGTGTGCAGTAAATATTGGTATGGAACTATGCATATTGTACCCGTATCCACAAATTGTTTTCCATTGTTATAATTTTTTCTCTTGTCATGGATTTGGGGAGGTGTATTCACATTAATATAGTAGGTAAAATGCAAAATGTTTATTATAGTATGGAGTTATTTATTATGATTGTTATTAGAATACACTTTTGAGAAATACTGGAACTCCTGTATAAAGGTCAGAAAATGTTGTATAATTGTAAAACAGACATTTCAATATAATCTTCACAGAGAAGTGTGATTCAGTACTGTATGATTTCTGAAACTTGTGCTTATTACCTCTTGCCAGATATCATAATTTCTAGTAAACTATCTGGTCCTAACTATAGACAAATTACGTAGGGTTGCATTTCAGTGTACAACTACAACATGTACCCTAGAAAAATTCTTGTGATGAACCTACTGTAGGAAGGTATCATAAGAATCTAGGATAAAAAAATAAACAAAAAACAAAAAATGAAAAAAAATATATCAGGAGGTTACAAACCAATGTCCATATTAAATTATAAAGCCAAGATTAAGTTATAGTACATCATTAGGGCTGTGTTATTCTCATACAGTTTGTAGCAGTCCAGGAGTAAACTGGTCATGCCACATGTCCAAGTTTCAGCTACTCTATAAAGTAAAGAAGTCAAGAACACAGTGACATGATTTTTTTACCCTTTCAGTAGCATCAAGGACTCGCTAGGAGTTACAGTTGTAGATATAATGAAAGAATGATGATGAAGGCTATATAATCTAAGCAGTTCACACATGAACATCTCCTCTGCAAAATACGTACAGTGCATCTCTGCACATTTGTTTGTGAATTTTCGTACAAGTATAGATATGTGACCAAAATCAAATCTCTCAAATGCAGAGGCAGAAAAGACAAGAGAGGGTGAAGAGAAAAACATGGAAAAGAGGGAAGTCCAAGACCGAAAAGGATTGTGGCCCGCATTCGGCTTACAACAATAAAGCACTATATGCAGCAAAGTCTGTAAAGAACAAGGGTATGTCAGCACAATGATGACACAAAAACCAGTGACTGAGTTAAATCACTTCAGGCTGACACAACCTGTTTAATGGTACAAACAAAATTAAGGAACTTGGATGTTGCTGGTACACCTGATAGCAGGATGACCATCCCCGCAGCTCAGGGGACTGGTACTCCTCCTAAGAGAGGATGATTACCAGGATGACACTGAAGGAATTTATTACAGTAAAGATTAATAGATATAAAAATATGTATATATACTAGCAATATGTATATGTTCACTCTGTGAGTGTATGATTGAGAGTGCGTGACTCTGTGTGTCTGAGAGAGAGATGTAATATCATGTATCTGTGTGTGTATAGTTATATATAATATTTATATATATATATATATATATATATTATTTATATATATATATATATATATATATATATATAATATATATACCATATATTATATTTATATAATATTATATATATTATATATATATTATATATATATTATACTATATATAATATATATATATATAAGTTGTGTGTGTAATATATGTATATATATATTATATATATATATATATAGTATATATATATACATATATATATATATAATATATATACACATATATTGTATATTAAATATATATTATAATATATATATATTATATAATATATATATATACTAATATGGTGTTGTGGTGTATATATGTATATATATATATATATATATATATATATATATATATATAATATATATTTATATATATAATAGTATTATATATATATATATATATACACTATATATTTATAGTTTATATATATATTATATATATATATATAGTAATAATATAACATATAAATATAGTATGTGTATATATATATTACTATTTATATATATATAAATATATATATACATATATACAGCATATATATATTTATATATATAATATATATATATATATATATATATATTATTGATATAATATACAATAATTATATGGTATATAATATATATATATATATATTATATTATATATGTGTATAGTATGTAAATTATTATATATTTATATATATATATATATATATATATATATATATTATAATATATATATATATATATATAATACACATATTATATTTATATTTATATATATGGATATAAGATTATAATATATATTATATTATATATATATATATATTATATATTATTATAATATAATATATATATATAAATAATATATAAAGTATATGTATATATAATATATATATATATAAATATAGTATATAATATAATATAATTAAAAAATATAAATATAAATCATTATAAAATGTATATATAGTAGATATAATAGAATATATAACTAATATATAAGGATATTATAGTATATAATACTATATATAATATATATATGGCGTGTATACTATGATATATATATATTTATTATATATTATAATATATAAATGTGATATACTACGATAGTAATAATTATTATAAATAAGCTATATATATATCTAATAGATAGGATATATACAACACTATAATAATACATACTTTTATAATATAATGTACAGATATCATAGTATAATATATATAATATAAATATATATTATATCAATAACAATATATACTCATATAATAATAGCTAAAGACGTAGTATATATATAACAATATATTCAATATAAACTATATAAACTATATACTACCAGTGAAGATAAATATATATATATAAAACTACTACTAATAAAATACATATATATAATATATATATAATCACTACTATATATATAGACTATCAGAACATCTATAAAATAATATAATTATATATATAAAATATCATTAATAAATATACTATGTATTTATATATTATATAAAAAATTACTTCTATATATCATAAACATATAACTATATATATAAATATATATAATATATAATAGTAATATAGAAAAATAATGATATATAGGTTAAGCAAAAATATAGTATTATTACTCAATATTTATAAATATATAGAAGTATAAGTAATTAAAATATTAAAGTACAGTATATAAAATATAAATACTATATAGTAAAATACAAATTATAGTGAGTTTAAATATTATATATTATATATATAATAATAGATATACTATATATATATGATAATATATATGTTATATATATAAAATATATATAGTAGATGATATACAGTATATAAATAGTATATATAATTAATCAATAAATAAATAGTATATATTAAATATAAAGATAATATATATATATATCAAATATATATAAAACACTTATACGAGCTCAAATATATATTAATATAGAACTAAAAAGTAAATATATATAGATGTATAAAAATATAAAAAAAAATATAGTTGTATATATATTATATATATCGATATATTAATGATATATATATAAATATATAAAACTATACACTATATATATATATAAATATAAATAAATAATATATATAATAAATAATAAAATTAGTAGCTTTATAATACAAGCTAATATATATTATATATACTATAAATTATAAATAAAATATACTATAATAATAAATGATTAGTATATATAAATAATATTAATAAAATAATATTATAAATATAATGAAATATATAATACTATGTACAATATATATAAAATATAGTTATATATAAACAGGTATAATACATAAAATATATACATGAATATATATAACTTATATATTAAAATTATATATATATATATATAAAATGAAGTAGTATAATATAGCAGTATATAATATAAAATTGTATTTTAAACATTGAATATTAAATATATATCTACTATATACATATACCACTATAACAGAATATATATTACAGTATGTAAATGTGACGATAATAATACGTATACATATATAACGCTATATAAATATATAGTATGTGTAATAGATCTAAGAATAATATATTATAAGTAATATATATATATATATATACACAAAGAACATAACATAAATATGGTATACAACTATACTATAATATTCTATAATTATATAACGATTAATAATACAGCATAATAATCACAATATATATATAAAGATATTAAGTATACTATATACTTATATATATACACACAATAAATATATATATTATGCAGCGAACACAGCAGAGCTATATCACACAAAGGTCTGAGAAGTACTGGACTAGCTGTCACTACCCCCTCTCACACCCACGCCATCACCAAGTATCGAACGCGACCGCATACCACTCAGAACGCCGATAACGTCACACTAATATAAATGAAAATCCGACACAGACGTCAGACTAGAGAGGCAGACAATATGTTAGAATCGATACTGAGATCTTCAACTGAAATCGTCCTACGATCTAAACATCTGAAGCCAAAACGACAATATTAATTATTATACACAATATATACACACACCACATATATATATACTATATACGTATATATCTATATATTTATATATATATATATATATATATATGTAAATAGTATATTATACACATATATCATACACATATATGGATATATATACAGATAATATATATATACTAATATATATATACCTATCCCTATACTATATACTCATACATATATACACACACACACACACCCACACACACACACACACCACACACACAACACACCACACACACACACACACGACACACACATTATATATATATATATACTAATTATATATATATACCTATAATAATACTAATATACATATCTCATATATATACCCTAACAGATCCTATACCCTATCACAATACACCTATCCAATCATCGTAAATATACTCACCACTTATACACTCATTATGTACAATATAATCATACATTATCATAACACAGACCTATATATACTACACTAATGTACCACTAACTCGACTCACAATATATACAATAATATTATATACTATAAATATATATACACACACACACATACGCACACACACACACACACACACATATGATGTATCATATATATATATATATATATATATATATATATATATAGTATATAATAATATATATAATCATATATATATACACACATAACATTAAATATACATATATATAAGATACATAATATATATACATATATATACACTCATATATATACCATACTATATACAAAATATATACATAATATAGCACAAAAATAAGTATACATATAATATACATTAATAAGTATACAATACTATAATACGATATATTAAACACACATACACACCACATACCAGATATAAAAATATATAAATATATAATATATACCCCATAAAATATATAAGAGTATAAATAATAATAGTAAAAATTATAAACTATACATATAACCTTATACATACTATATAAGGATAAGCATATAAATGGTTAATATCATAGTATACACACATAATCCTACAACACACACACAGAACACACCACACCACCACACAAACACACACACAATCTATCATCACACACACACACACACCATACAAAACACACGACACACAGTATATATATATATACTACTAACATAATAAAAATTATGAGAACAAATTATTTACTAATAAAGAGTTATATATATTGCACACACACACACACAAACCACACACATCACAACACCACAAACACCAACACCACACACACAACACCAACACACCACACACACAACACACAACACACACAGACATATAGATATATATATAGATATATTATATAAATTTATATAATGAGTATAATAATAATTACTATATATATATATATATACACACAACATCACAGCACACACACACACACACACACACACCACACACACACACACAGAGCACACACACACACACACATTATCATATATATAATATATATAATATATATATACTATTATATATCATATATTATTATATACTATATTATATATATATATATATCAGATATCATATTATATATAGTATATAAATATACACACACACACACACATATATATATAAGTATATAAATATATAATATATTATATTATAGATAGTTATATATTATATAAATAGTGATAATTAATAAATAATATAATATAATACACACACCCACCACACACACACAACACACCACACACACAACACACACACACACACACACATAATCACTATAATATATTATATATATATTATTAATATACGTATAATAGTATAGGTATACACCACACACACAGCACACATACACACACACACACACACACACACACACACACACACACACACACACACACAACACACACCACACACACACACACACACACAACACACAACACGACCATCACACACACATAAATAGTACTATATACACACCACAACAACAATATATCAATATGATATAGGTATATATAACTATAAAATATATTATATATACTAATAGTGAATATATTTATATTGAATTAGTAATATATATGTAGTATAACTGTACATGTATATAATATGTGTATATAAATAGTAATATATATATATAATAACATATACTAAAATAATACTATAGTGGACAATACTATACCATACATACAAAATATATATATTACATTCTATATACCATACATAAGTACTAATATAAGAGTATATCCATAAAAGTAATAGATATTTAATATTAAGTAATATAATAATGTATGTAATATTATTGTAACATGAATATTTATTCTGTATGTATGTAATTATATGTACATACATATATACTATATTATTATAGATATATTTATACAATAGTGATATATATGAGATGTGTGAAAGCTAGCAGAGAGAAAGAATTGTGTGTGTGTGTGTGTGTGTGTGAGAGAATGTGTGTGCAAATCATTCGACACGTTAATAACTTAGTAATGACTGTGTGTGTGTGTGTCTGTGTAGGCGTGTGTCATGGTAGTACGACTTTATATCTAGTTCATAATAAAAATTACTATATAAATATATATATATATATTAGAATAAATATATATATTATAAAATATGATAATATAAGTAGAATCCTCTAGTGTACAGTATATGTGGGTGTGTGTGTGTGAGCGAAGTTTGTGTGTGTGTGGGTGTGAGTGTGGTTGTGTGTGATAGAGATGTGTGGTCAGTAGTGAGTGTGTGTGTTGTGCATATATATTACATAGCGAAAAGGACCATATAATATATAGTGTGGACAATATACAGATATACAATATACATAACCTATACTTAATATATGATAGTATATATAGTGATTATATAATACACTACAAATAATATTATATATATGCTACCATACAATTTAATATACAATAAAATATATATATATATAAGTATATATATGTAGTATAAAATAAATAATGTACATAGTCTATACATATAATGTAGAAAAGTAATATAGATATATGTATGTATCATGCATATGGTATCATTATATATGTCACCCATCCAGCCAAAATTATTATAATATATATTTATATATATAATATATACATAGTATGATATATATTATATCGACAACGATATATATAATTAGAATATATATAGTACATATATATTACATAAAACATACAATACATAACATACATTATAACGTAATAGTCTAAATTATATATAGAAATATATATAATATTTATATAATGTATATGTTATATATATATATATAATATACGATATAATGTGAGTATATTGTATATATATATTATATAGGTATGTATATTTAATATAAAGCGTATATTATATATATAATTACTATAAAGAATATAAATAGTTGTATATAAATATAATATATATATAAATAAAATTATACATGTACATATATATATAATTATAGTATATATATGTGTGTATGTGTGTGTGTGTGTGTGGTGAAACAATGTACAAAGATTGTGTGTGTTGTGTGTGTGTGTGGTGATGTGTAAGTGGCAATGTGTGTGTGTGGTGTGTGTGTGTGTGGTGTGTGTGTTCCAAGATCGTGTGTGTGCGTGTTTTGGGTAATAATGAGATTAAGAAGAAAGATGTATGTGTTGTGTGTGTATCTGATGTGTGCGTGTAGTTGTGTGATGTGTGTGTTTGGGAAATTAGTAACATAATAATATATATATTAATAATATTAAATATGTATTATATACTTCCATATAGTATACGTATATTAATAGATTACATTATCACTAAAATAGTAATATAATATATAGATATATGGTAAAATCTATGATAATAATATGTAAATATGCATATATATATATTAAGATAAATAGATAGATTATAGTATATATCTGATGTGTGTTGGGGTAAAGTATACAGATAGATATGATAGATAGAAATAGATAGATGATTATATACTATATAAGTATATATAATATTAATATACTAATATTGAGTAAGTATTAAATATATGTACTATAAATATAATATAATAGAGGAGGAAAGAGTATTAATATAATCTTTCTTCAACCTCAACTCATTTTCTCCTGCTCCCTCCCTGAAACCATGTCTCTAACCTAAATAAACTTTGTCCATCAGCGGCGTTTCCTCCTGACGTGAATTGGCCACCAGGCGTGCAGGAGATGGCCAGAGGGGGCGAAGTATACGAAGCCTATAACTGAGAGGCTGTAGGAAGCGGGAGGAGAAGGCTGCAGGGGGAGGGAGGAGGCATTCGAGGATGGTGGGCAAACAGAGCTTGGAACAGATCAATCAGAAAAACTGAATCAGTCAACTGTACTCCATCCGGAGACCAAGCCCGTCATCAACTGTCTAGAAATGAACCTAGCAAGGCGTTAAAAAGATGGTAAAGCAGCCACACAAAAGCTTGATAATCAGAGCAACAAAAACTACCGAGTCCATGCAGTACAGACCGAAAGCGTAATCTCAAATTTAGCGCTTCGCACTCAAAGACGCTTACGTCGCGCTGAGGAAATCATGTGAACATTGCCGCGCGAACAGGTACTGGGTCTCTGGTTGACGACAGCATACTCTATGTCCAGGTAAGTACGCCGAGGAAAGTCCTCGCCTGCGTCGCCACAAAATATCTCGCGCTCTGCACTCCGAATAGATCCCACAATCATATTATATTTGTCTGACTTATGAAAGATACTGTTGAGCGATGTTGTATTCGTAGATCTTCGTCCCATTTAAGGTCCAGTCGAAAATATTTTCCCGGCGGGGAAGAGCTTCTTCAGACCTAAACCACCTGGGCAGTCCACGAAGGCCATCTCGCCCTCTTTTCCTTTCTTAGTTAAGGGAGCGGCATCAAGAAACCTGAAGGGCGAGTGCATGACTAGGATTTGATAACCCTGGTGCTCATAATAGACCTGATACAAACCCGCGCTGTCGGGACTTATCTTTTCCAAAACTATTTATGAGTCCAACTCCATTTTCCGCATTAGGAATGCCGAATCCTTTATACAAGACAAAAATATCGGGGTGTAATCTACTCTAGAGATTTAGGCAAAACCGCGTTAAGTCGATGAATTTAACTTTCAAAGAGCTCCCAGAGTACACCTGTTTGACTGGAAATAGGTTTAACAGTCTCTCTAAATTAATTTACTTAAATTTTTCCCTCACATAATACTTTGGGAAGTTATGATCAATAAAGTCACGCTCGTGATCTTATAACGAAGCAAGAATTATTCTGCTGCCGCGACTGTGGGTCAAGGTACAGGACGTACTCTCCCTCAGTCTCCCGGCTGACTGTGACTGAATACCCCGATCTCTTCCGCAGAAGGGGTAGTTAGTTGTAAGTCATGCTTGTCTGGAACTTGGCCCCTTCATGACGACCTTTTCGTCACACGCGGAAATGGAAGACCCTATCTTCCGGCTTAGCTACAAAACACATCCTAGACCACCACAATTTACCCCAAAATGGAGAGGGAACCTTCCAGTGAAATTTATTGACCCTTACTTCGATACAGCTGAGAATACCACAAGCAAGCCGGATCCGCGCTCGCGAGGCGATGGCTGTGGCCCCGCTTCTGGGAACACCGCTCGCCCCTCAATTTTATTTTATCCTAAAAAAAAAAAAACTTTCTTATGAAAGGGGAAAAGAAAAGGGGCAATTGGAAACAAGCCGTGGGGGAAAAGTTTTCCCCCAGCTCACCATGTTAATCCTACAAAATTTGCAAATCTGTGCAATGGGGATCTATTTTCTTTTGACACTAATAGAGGGCGCTAAACAGGTACTTTAAAACCCTCCAAGTAAAAGCTTCTCAAAGCTCGTCCAACCGTTAAATACAGGTTGAAATTAATCTGTCTGAAAAAGTCAGACGCGTGAAACCTTTCTCTAGTGTAGTTCATGAAGAAAGTGGCTTATTAACACGACGGAGCCCCCCACCCGGACGCATAGCTTAAGTCGCCGAACCAAGATTATATTTTCGTTCTCACTCCTGAGCAAACTAGCTCTACATTCCGAAGAAATTATTAGAGTGTGCAATTCCCCTAATGGAGGTTAAGCGTCGTGGGTAATTCAGTGGGACTCATAATACAAATTCCCTAATATTTACACACAACAGAACACAAACATAGAACACAGAAACAAAACGCATATTATACCATATGAATATATATAATACCTACATACTAATAATAGTATATATTATATACTACTAAAATATAGATTATAATAACTATATATATAAATATCTATATACTATCACATATATATGCGTCAGACGGCATTCCAGCCTCGGGAAGAACCGTCCCAAGGCTCCTGTGCACTCTCGTCGCCCGCGGCGGCA
>NW_020871514.1:77500-112500 GCF_003789085.1 Penaeus vannamei | reverse complement strand
AATTTTGAACCTGCTTTGTTGTTAAACAAACACTAGGTTGAATGTTTTAATATATATATATTCACAAACACTAGGTATTTGCAAATTATGAATCAATTAAGCCTTCAGAGTTCCTGTTTTTAAGTAAGTCTTGACATGCCTGTGAGAGATGGGTTATTTATTAATGTATTGGTACTCTTTGTTTCCCATACTTGATCATCCGTTGCAAGTGGCACTGAATCAACCACTCCAGATGCAGCCAAGTGGCCCTTTAGTGTGTGTGTGTTTGTGATTTAGGCGGAGGAATGGCTGACAGGCAGACCAACTAAACTAGTCGACTGACTGACCGACCGACGGGGACATTTACGCATGCACAGAGAGATTTTGACAAACCTGAAACTGTGGAGGCTGCACCTTGGCGTTTGTTCCATTTTGGTGTTCCAAAGAAGATAGTGAACCCGTTGCACCCTAGCAAGCAGATAGTTGAAACAAAGTGCTCCAGAGGGACTTGGGTATCCAGACTCCATTGTTGTTACTGAGCTATTGGTAAATGCATTTCCAGCAAGTTTGGCGTGTGCCTCAGAATCCTTGATATTTTGTAAATTTATAATTACCTTACGAGTGTGTAGGAGTAAGTTCATAACCAAGCACTTTTAATTTGATGCACTCAGATAGAATTTTTTTTCTACAATGTTTGTATATGGGTACATTCCACATTCATAGTCAAATGTTCATGACTCATTTTCTGTGAGCAACTTGATTATGTGCCTTTGTATTCCCCGTGTTATGTTGGTGCCCAAGAAGTGCCCACCTGTTGAATTAAGGCTCCTACACAAAATTACTGTTGTTGTATATGGAGAAATGCAAGTCAAACAACACCTTTGATGTCGGATAGCTGAGTGTAATTATAAAGACAGTGTCTGGATTCTGACTCGGCATTAAGAAATCCAAAAACCTTAGAAAAAAAGAGAATCCCTTCAGGGTAAAAAAAAACAAAACAAACAAAAAAAAAAAACACTCGCGAACCTGGAGTCGGGCTTCTTGTCGCGCCGTGCTCAAGCGTTTTTGACTCGGAAGAAATTGGCTGTGGGTTTAGAAAGCAAGGAATTCAGTGCTGATTGTGCCATGGGTACGCCGTGTGTGGGCAGGGTATTTGGCTGCAGTATTTTGGATTTACGCTTACTGTAATGAGATAGCCACGTACATACCGAAGTTTCGTTCACACGCAATATGTATTACTGGCATTTTAATGGGTATAAAAAGATGCATTCATTTTGTACATATATATAAAAAAAAAGCTGGCCTGAACATGCTGTCAAGATAGGCAATACATTTCCGGCAATAGGAGAGAAAGGATGGCTGTCGCGTCGCCGTAGTTACGTCTTAATAGTCACCGAGCGACCGTCCAGGGGCCAGAGGGTCGGGAGGGAAGGGAGCCAACAGGAACACCCCTTTTGTTCACGCCGGAGGAAGGAACCGCAACAGGTGGTTCACTTTATGTGGGCGCTCCGCCGCTTTTACGTCCGGCGGTTCGTCCAGGCTTCACTCGTCAATGGCTTTTAATCAATTTTAGAAGGGTTCTACCTATATATAAAACCACATATGCAAGTGTTTCGATGGAGGACACGGCCCGCCCCACCCACGATCCCATACCCCCTCTCCCCCTCTCATAAGTGCGAAACGCAAGCCACGGGCGGCTCCTTCCCCAGAGCATCGTCGACCACCACTGTGTGCGTGTGTCTACGGGTTGGAGTCCTGGCTGGGTGATGGTGCATCTCACTCATCAGGTAATGCATTTATGGAGTAGCGGAATGAATTTTTGGTTAAAGGATAACTTTTGTCTTTTTTATACGAATATACTGTTTTCTTATATGTATTTCAGTTCATTATTTTGGTTTCAGTTAATGGAGTTTTTTTTTTCTTTTTAGCAGCTGGAAATTGCCCTGTTTGCCGCTTAGTCATACGTCATAGTAATGTTATCATGATCATCATTCTTATTTTCGTCATGATTGTAATTTCGGTTCGTAAGATACCTATATATTTAGTGAGCAATATTCAAGTATGTATATACGAGAACTTCATTTCAGTGAAAAGTACATTAGCAAAGGGGACTGGGGGGTATTAGGGGGTAAGCGAGCCCTTCAACTGAATTCTTTTCTTTTTTTTGTTCATTTCATCCGTGTTTTCTAAAGTGAAAAGGGCTTCGAGGGAGCCTCCAGAGGGCCGAGTCAAGGAGGATCGGTGGACTCGCTCGCAGAACCACATTTGCCAGGCATATTACCGTCTTATTCTATTCCGGCTGTAAAAAAAAGAGATGCAGTTAATAGATAAATAAACAAATAAAAACTTTGAAGGTTTGGTTGTTGCATAGTTCTGGTACAGCTAGTCACAAAGGGGAGATGATTGTCTTTTTTTCTTTTTCGATTCTTCTTTTATATATATATTTCATTTGCGAGAGCTTTTTTGCGCTTCAGTTGAACATAATTGTATCCAATTCGTTATTCAACAGCGACTTCAGGATATCATCAGTATATTTTTTTTTCTCTTTTTTTTTCTTATTCGTTGTTGTTGTTGTTGTTGTTGTTGTGGAAAAAATTATGTACTTATACACCACGTCGCACCACGCCACTTAACGCTGCTCCCTGTTACGGTTCTTGAATCTTCCCCCAATATGAACAATTTGTAATTTTGTCATTCATTGCATTGGATGGACCACCTCTTCGTCTCATTCATCGTTGGGAACCTGAATAGACTCTACGGAACGTTATCGATTCCAAAGCTTTGTTGGTTTGTACAGAAAACTCGAGTTAAGAGGAAAAAGATTAAGTGGAAAGGAAAAAAAAATAACATATATATGGCTCGTCAAGGAATGGAGAGAATCATCGCAGTGAAGAAAGAAGAAAGTGCTCATTGTATGTTCATTGTTTGTTATTATTGTTATTATTTTGGTTTGTGTTATGATTATTGTGATAATTGTTTTGCAGTATTTTTATTTTACTATCTGTCAATGGATAACTTTCTTTTTTTATTTTTCATCCTTTTTTTAAGTTTGATAATGTTCTCATTAGGTTGTTTCAGAAAAAAGGGATGGATTAATAAATTAATTATTGTATATTCTCTACGAGATGTAATATTAAAAAGCCTCAGGTGATATGCTAATGAGATGAGGGCACTGTATGTACATGGACTGTTCGGTGTTTGAGTTGCCTGCCTGGGTACTACCCTATTTTGATACATTTTTCAGTGTCATTATAGATAGGCAGAAGACCCTGAAAATAGGGACTTGAAATAAATCTAAAACCTGTATTTCGGTTGGTTTTCTTTCTACCTAAACCTGGCTTTTGATTAGAACTTTGGTGTTGAAAATTCTTGGGAGTGCTTTACTTCGGTTGGATATACTGCAATGGTAAGTGTTGGGTGGATTTAGAGCCGTGCCGATGCCCGATGCTGGTTAACATTAACAAAACTGGTGTAGATTAAAATATTGCAGCGGTAACAACAGTTATGGTAAGACTGATGGATGTCATTCGTTACTGCAAACCTTTGTTTCATTTGTACCATTATAATATGTCATGCGATGGAGATTTGGGTTATTTATATTTATGTAATCCTGGTGATTGTTCGTAACAGTAATAAGTATCACCTTTATTGTTGTTCTATTTCATTCTGTTTTCATTTCTTTGGTCGTCGCTATGATTGCCGGTGTATGAAAATCACTTCAATATGTTTTTAATACGTTAACTTTTGCCTACGAGAAAGTGACATTTTGATATCCTGTGACTTTACACTGCAGTCCCTACGATTTCGCAGATGACACGCATCAACTACACAATTATGAGGGACACATATGATTTAATGAAAAAATCAAGTACCACAGTGCATTAAAATTGAAAGTATTGAACCGTATCAACAGGAATTCCGCGGGTACCTTTGGTAAGGTTTATTATTTTTATCAACAATTGTTTCTGCCACGTCGACATGTAAGGTCATTGCGGTGTATTTAAAATATAGCGATAGTTCGAGAGACCCCCCCCCAGGTAAGGAAAGTTCATAAAGCACCATGATAAAGTACTGTGGCGAAAAGGTTAAAAGTGAGTTTCCGATTGACAAAACATGTTGGATGTCAAAGGTTGTAGACCGTTGTAGGCAAGTGTGGTCGTGAGAAAAAAGGTAAAGAGGGTACAACAAACGGCGTACGAAGACCAAGACTGATAAAAGCCAGCCTTTCATCCTTTCTGCGCGGATCTCGCACCTTAGGAAGTGGACAGCACACGGGGATGAAGACGAGAAGCAAAAGGAAAGGGGGTGAAAAAAGACCATGCAATTTGAGTCGAGTGCCGAGGCCCCAGGTAGGGGTGATCCCTGGCCATCAGTCTCCCGTCTCTTAAGCCCCCACACGACGACAATGAACATGACTGGGGTGGTTTGGTAAGGATATATGTATGGGCTTCCCAAACCCTAAATGAACTTAGGGAACATAGACGGTAGGCCCCTAAGGAGAAAGGCAAAGCCAAAAGCATCTGAGTAAAAATGTAATATTGGTTAAATATACACATATATATGCCGGGTCACAATCAACGTAATAATGGTAAAATATATACATATATATATATAATATATATATATATATATATATATATATATATATATATATAATATATATATATATATATATATATATTATATATATATATATATATATATAATATATATATATATATATATTATATATATATATATATATATATATATATATAATATATATATATATATATATATATATATATATATATATATATATATATATATATATAATATATTATATATATATATATATATATATATATATATATATATATATATATAATATATAATATATATATATATATATATATATATATATATATATATATATATATATATATATATATATATATATATATATATATATATATATATATTATATATATATATATATAATATATACATATATATATAATATTGCCAGATATTAATGTCATATAGCACTGTGGTAAAATATAGTGGCGAAAGGGGTAGGAATGACAATGA
This sequence comes from Penaeus vannamei, assembly GCF_003789085.1. Lineage (NCBI taxonomy): Eukaryota > Metazoa > Arthropoda > Malacostraca > Decapoda > Penaeidae > Penaeus > Penaeus vannamei. Next base: position 107,451 of record NW_020871514.1, on the reverse strand, counting down.
TTTGAGTAAAGTGTGTAATAAATTGAAGGTGGGACAGCACTAGAGGATAGTGGTAGTGAAAAGAAGTAGAGAGATGGAGGGGGAGATGATGATATATAGTATAAGGTAATTGCTCAAAGGGGAACGGGAATGGGGCAATTATAACGGTATTTATGCGTCTGAGGAAGGAGGGAAAAGGGGATTCTGAGCGGTTGTCCAACAGGTTGATGGATTGGGGAAGTGAGGAAAAGCAGAGGTACGGAATGCTGTAAAGCGGGGGACAGGATAGTAAATGTATGGAACTGAAAAAAAAGGAACATTGCATGAGGAGCATAGAGGTGGATAGGATCGTTACACGAGATGAAAATGTGTGAGGCGAGTATGTCCAATGCGTAAGCGGGCAAGAGCAGTTTCCCAGCGTCTTTCCTGATAGAATGGGATTGACCAAAGGAAGATGGGATTTTTTTTTTTACGTAGTTTTACTAGTACTAATGGCTCTCACAACTTCGCAATTGGGGGAAGTAAGGAAAAGAAAAAAGGGGAGAAGTAGAGACCATAAAAAACTGAGTTGAGGGCTTAGGCCGAAGGTAAGGGAGATCCCCAGCATTGGGCCTCAGTCTCTGTCTCCTAAGGGACTGGAGGGATAAATGTAAATCAACCAAAAAGTTTCCATTATAATAGCATCCCTCACCAGGCGGTAAAATTGAAATGGAAGATATATTTTAGTGTATGATGTGAGTGGAGTCTGACGCAAAACATAACAATTGCAACTCTTTCCTTTAAAATGTCTGTGCCTTTCATTTCATCAGTGGAAATTATGAATAAAACTGTAGTGAATTTACTGCTATACTGGTCGACAAAGAACGCCATGGAATTTGAAAAAAACAGCGAATATCATCCCTTGTTTATTTAATGTTTTATGAATTTTACATTAAGGATCTACATTTGTACTTTTTCAGTTTGAATCACGTGGCTTGAATGAACGACATTCACAAGATCAAGTTATTTTCTTACCTTCTAAGTACAACATTCTTTCACTTCTCTCTCCGAACACTGAAACAAACAAAACATCTGCCGTAAGGAAACCACATGAAATAAATTTATCCTTTCGACGTGAATGCGTTTCCCGGAAGAGGGCGCTGGAGGCTCCGAGTCAGTCACCCCGAGTCCGACAAGTTCATCATGGAATGGGAAAAGGACTTCATGGGCATCAAGTCGGGGCAGCGGACGCTAGACGACTTCTTCACGGGGTTCCTGACTTTGGCAAAAGAGCGCTGGTGAGCGATGATCTGCAAGTGAAGTCGTAAGAGAGTTATGTTCATGGACTCTGCTTCCTTCTAGCTATTGTATCCCAACATTTACACACTACATGTACATGGATATACTGACATTGATGCATATATAGTATAGTCAGCAAGAAAATAAAATAAATAGGACAAACACTTTTAGCAGTAAATCATAGGACAGACCATCATTATCCAAAGAAACAAATAAATGTACTGGACATCAATGGTCGTACAACACTATGGTAAAGAGTTGTGGCGAAAATGGTAAAAATGAATGAATGATTAGGATAAAATGCGTTAGATGTCAAGGATAATAGAGCATTACAGAATACTATGGTAGTGAATGGGGCAAAGACGGGAGAGCAAATGAAGTAAGGTGGGGACTAGTAAATGAGGTCATAGGCGTATGGCAAATGGGTGAAATGCAATGCATCTGTGTCTGAGGAAGGAAGAGGAACACTGTATAAGGAAACTGGCAAAAGAGCCATTATGAAACAATGAACGGGTAATAGGAGTAGAGATGGTTTGTTGGAGAAATTCTCTTGATTATTCTCCTCCTATGAGATAAGAGAAGTGGGTGGTGAAGTGACAAGAAAAATGTCAGGTGGGGAAGGATCTCGAGAAGGATATTGTTGCCACATAAGGAAATCATGTGAGCATCCAGGCAGGAGAGGTAAGGATAATGGAGAACAAGGAGGGAATGGTGCAAATTTATGCCCATGGAGGAGAGGAGGGGGTGTGGGGGTGTGTCTGGAAAGTGGGAGGAAGGGAGGGTAGGGGAAACTTGAGGAGGAGGACAGGGAATAGGAATAAAGAGATTGGAGTGTGGATGAGAGAGCAGAGTATTCTCTTGGGTTAAATTTTAGGAAGTTTTGTGGAGGTCTTCAAGAGTTTCTGGAGGGGAGTTGGGTGGCGAGGTTTGAGAAACAAACGATATCTGGTCCGTTGTCGTGGGGGGGGGGGGGGCGCTTGCCTCAACTAATTTTGCTTCTAATTCCTAAGATGTAAGAGCCGTGTTGAAAGGATGAAAGGCTGACCTCGTGCCAGTCATGAACGGCCTCAGGGAGCCATGGGTACGGTATTCCTTGGTAAATTATTTAGCCCTTACCCCTTGTGGGGACCCTTTTTACCTTCCCGACATCGGTCAGGCTTACCATGGCCAGTAATGAAGATGTTGTACCCTTATTAGGGGCATTGAGGCTTGCCCCTTTATCAACTAGCCTCTCTGAATGTAATTCCTCTAGTTTACCGACCCCTGACTCCCCTTTGACCACGGCTCAGAACACTATTAGTACACCTCCCACCTCTACACATACTACCAACTTAACCCATTCTGAATCTCCTACCCAGGTACCAACTCAACCCTTAGAAGATATCCCATCCTCCCTCCCAACATCTTCCAGCCCACTTCCTGAACAATCATCTTCACATTCTACCCCCTCCTCCCTTATTACAACTCTTCAACCTTATCGTCCGCATATCCATGATGCAACCTCACCTCACACCACTCCCTCCTCCTCCCTCTACAATCAATTTCCTCAGGCTTTTTGAATAATCTGTTTAGATCAGCTAAATGGGACCGATTCTTTATAGTTCCCCCCCAACAGTCCCTCACTCAGATAATACCGTGCTCTTTCAACAGTGCCTCCAAAAACAAGTTGGCAAAGTTTTCTTCCGCAGCCGTCCAGGTCACTCACGCTCACAGTTACATCTGAGACAAGTCAAAGCACTATCTACCCTGGTTGACCTCACTGGCAAACCTATACCTGTTCTATCTCATCCTTCCCTTAACACATGTCCTGGAACTGTTTCCCTCTCCTCAGTTGATTGCCCTGTTTATGAAAAGGACTGGACAGACTGTGAAAACGACCTGCTTGGTTGCCTCACTGCCTATGATGCTGAATCAGTACAATGCTACTCTATTCCCCCCCCCCCCCAGGCAGTCGTAAGCCAGCATCAATATTGTCAAGATTACCGTTCGTAGACAATGACCTTCCACATAAGGTCTATATAAGAGAGGTTTCTTGTCCAGTTAGACCATATCAACCCCCACCCCGTCAATGGCAGAAATGCTGGCGTTTTGGCCATCCTCCAAAGCGCTGTCTGTCCACAGCCCGCTACCCACTATGTGCTTAACCTGGTCATGAGCGAGCAAACTGCCCTGCACAATCACGTACATGTGCTAATTGTGGCGGACCTCATAATGTATTCTACAGAGGCGGCACTGCCTACAAATATGAGTAAAGTAGCAAATCTCAGATTTAAACTAGGCCTCACTCTACGAGAAGCCAGAAAACAAGCACGACAAAGAGGTTTTGCAATCACTAATTACTCCAGTACCTTATATCAGTCTACTCCCATCCACTCTACCCAAGTGGTCTATACACCCACATCACCACTTTCCCCTGCTCTTTAACTTTCCATCTATAGTTCTCATATCTCCCAGTCAAATCCTTTTTCCATCCCAAGTCCAGACACTCCAATATCCACAACTTCCCCCATGTCTCTTCCTACTTCGCATCAGACAACCCAAACGCCATCTTCTCCTACCAGATCCCATCTTACATCTACACCCTCAAGATTCTCAGATACTGATCTCTCTTCACCTCACTAAAAATGATTCTTCTTTTCCCAACCTCCCCACCAAATCCCCCCCCCCCCCACTTGAGGATATAAGAAACTTTCTATATATGACACAAGAGAAAGTTCCTCCCTCTCAACCATCCATCAATTTCTCTACCCAGATTCCGGCTGCATTCACAGTATCTGCCGAAATCCATCCTCCCTCTCCTGACATCCCCCCTGCCCCTCTTCCTCCCACACCTTCCCAACACACCCTATCCACTCCCCCACCCGTACCCAAACCAAAAAACCCTCCTTCCCTACTATCCCTACCACTCCCTCCTGGATGTACCCGTGGATCCCTTCTAGCACAATGTCCTTCCCCAGATCCCACCTTTCCTGATGAACTTCCAGATACTATACCTTCACCTTCTCCCCTGATCCCTCCCTCCCATGATGATTCTCTGTCCCCTGATCCCATACCTCGACCCCCAGACACTCCTCCTCTTACCTCTCAGCATCCATTGCAACCCATAATAGCTGTTGAATGATCCGCAATGGCTCTGCAGCAGTGGAACATTAGAGGCTTTCGCTCACACAGACCTGACCCCCACCATCTTCTCTTTTCTTACAATCCATCTCTCGTCTGCCTCCAAGAAACCTTCCTCGCACATCCTCCAGTAGCAATTCCCAACGACCATTTTGTGTCACTCCCGCATTCTATATTTGCCTCTTCCATACTTGCCCATCATAAAACACCATATATCATACCTCCTTACAAAGAAACGGTCTACCCTGAGGGTCCCCTAGGCCCCCCTCCTCCCCCACCCTTCCTCCCCCTCCTCCCTACCACCCCCCCTTTCTTCCCCCCCTACCTCCCCACCACCCCTTGGCTAGGCGATTAAGCCAAGGAAATACCGTGCCCATGGCTCCCGCAGGCTATCCATGACTGACACAAAGACTCTTTCATCCTATCAAAAGGCCTCTAACATTTTAAGACGTGGATAGAAGAGGATGAAGAAAAGGAGGAAAAGGAGAGTGAAGATGACAAGACCTTTCCTTCTGGTGACTTGCAACACACTGATTGCATCTTACAAGCACAGATAAACAGAGCCATGACCCTGGCACGTTGTTAGATATTTGATAACCATGAAAGACTTAAGTCATCTCTCCATTAAAAGAATAAATCAATAAAAAAGTTACGATATATACCACCCACACATCAGGTTTCGATAATGTCCTAGTTTTTTTTTATTTCATGATTTTTTTTCTCGCTAACTTTATAATAACGATGTTTATACACTGAATTCGTTTGTTTTCCCCTAACGGCAACAACAATCAAGCGAGCACCTGTACTTCGGTCGGGATGTTGATTTCACCCGCTGTCGACGTACTGGTTGTCGTCTTCGGGCCGCGGCGCAGGTTCCGGGCGGCGGCTGAAGGTGCCAGTGCTGCTGCTTGGCTCAGAGGCAGTTTCCTGGGAATGGTTAGCGATTTAAACAAGGATATTGGAGGGAATTAGTGGTTTAAATAAGCTATTGGGGGAATTAGTGGTTTAAATAAATATGAGGGTATTATGGTTAAGATTATATCGAGGGTATTCGTGATTTACATTATATTCGATGGTATTAGTGGTTTAAATAAATATATTCGAGGGTATTAGTGGTTTAAATAATAGTATTATATAATTCGAGTTGTGCCTACTTATGTGAGGTTTGATATATGAAGTGTATAATGTGATCTCACTTTCGAGGTGGCCAGTAATTAATATGCGATTCTTTACTAAAATTATTCAGAGTGTATTATGTCCGGAGTTGGGTATATGGTGGTATAATTTGGTTAGAATTAAGTAATAATAGGTTACATTATTATGCGAAGGTGGGGGGAGGGGTTAAGAGAGTGTGATTGGATTAAAGAAGTGAGAGAGGAGGATGCTAGGGGTGGATGATGGAGTATGTGTATGGGGCGGTTTTAAGAGGTAGAGTGTTTATTGAAGAGGAAGAGGATTAGTGGGGTTGAGAGGTGTGATTAGATAGGAGGGTAGGAAGGGGTGGGGATTGTGCGTATGGGGTGGGAGAAAATTATTTATGAGGATGAGGGTGTATGTGTATAATAGATAATATTTGTTCTCTTTATCTAAGTCGATCTAGTTCAAGACATAAGGAGGCACGAATTATTTTGGTTGACAAAATAAAATATATTCGACGGGCTACAATAAACAACACTCATACACGAGTATACAATAAATATATCTCGATGGGGTATTATTGGTTTAAATAAATAATAATTCGAGGAATTATTGGTTTTAAATAAATAATTTTCGATGGATATTTAGTGGTTTTGATAAATCTCTTCGAAGCGCAGATATACTCAGTGCGTTTAAACAACAAATAAGCAAATGATGTTAGAAGAGTGAGGAATTAGTGGTATTAAATTAGAATAGTATATAATTTGCGAGGTGATATTATAGATACGATGTAGATAGGTATAAAGTATATATATAGGACTGTCGCAAGCGCTAATGAACATATACTAGTGGTTTTAAAGACACAAAGATAATTTTCTGTGTATCATGCGCACTCACTCTAATCACGGAGACGAGCTATTCACATGGTCCACTAAAGCTAATTGAGTCGAGAGAGAATAGTGAGAAGATAGCGGCTTACACACTATTGCCCCACCCCGCTCAAACAATGATAAAAAAAGAATAGAAGGATAAAAAGGAAGTGGATCTGACAGTTTAACCAATATTTCGCACGCCACGTATTGGATATGACCTCTAGTGGACAGTGTTGATGACGTAATCACATCTACTTATAACGCCATTCGAGGGTATACATGCGTTCGCTGTATCTACCAACATATATTCGCGAGTAGGGTATTTAGTAGCCTCGTCTTATAAACGACAGACATGAGTTGGAGGACTAGAGGGCTATCTTGAGTAGGACAAAATCGGTATACTAAGCAAGACTCCCTATCGTATGATAATATAGTTGGGTTTACACATCAAATCGCTTATCATAGTTTCAAAGCTGGAGAAGAGGATGGGAGTTGTGGTTTGAGAGCAAGAGAGCGTGTGTGAAGGGGGGAAATGAGGTGCAGTTGAGGCAAAGCTATTTGCAGGGGGGAGAATAGTAGATGGGGGTATAAGAACAGGTGTATTCTTCAGAGAGTAAAATTAGGAGGCGTGAGAACGATAGAGATAAATGTGAGGGTGGGTTCTGCATCTGAGGGAAGAAGAAGCCAAGGTATCGAACTGAACGGGGGGGGGGGGGGTTCTGTGAGGATCTTCGACAGGGCTGATTAGGAGAGATGTGTCCGGAGCAATGTTTGAGGACAGAAGGTGGGACATCTGATTTGGGTGGATTAGGAAAATGGAAAGAAAGAAAGAAAGAGAGAGAAAAAGAAAGTAAGAGAGAAAGGAAGAGTAGAAATAGAAAGAAAGGGAAAAAGAAGAAAGAAAAAAGAAAAGAAGAAAAGAAAGAGAAAGAAAAGAAAGAAAGAAAAGAGAAAAAGAGAAATGAAAGAAGAAAGAAAGAGAAAGAGAAAAGAAAGAAAAAAGAGAAAAAGAAAGAAAGAAAGAGAAAAAGAAGAAGAAAGAGAAGAAAAAGAAAGAAAAGAAGAGAGAAGAGAAAGAAAGAAGAGAAAAAAGAAAGAAAGAGAAAAAGAAAGAAAGAAAGAAAGAGAAAAAGAAAGAAAGAAAAGAAAAAGAAAAAGAAAGAAAGAAAGAAGAGAAAGAAGAAAGAAAGAAAAAGAAAGAAAGAGAAAAAGAAAGAAGAAAAATGAGAAAATAGATAGAAGAAAGAGAAAAAGAAATAAATAAATAGGTTTAAACAAATATATTCAAGGATATTAGTAGCTGAAACAAAGATATTGGAGGGTGTTTCTGCATCTGAGGAAGAAGACCAAGGTATCAACTGAAAGGGGGGGGGGGGGTTGTTCTGTGAGGATCTTCGACAGGGCCTGATTAGGAGAGATGTGTCAGGAAATTTTTGGAGACAGGAAGGTGGGATAATCGATTGGGTGGATTAGGAAAAAATGGAAAGAAAGGAAGAAAGGAAAAGAAGAAAAAGAAAGAGAGAAAAGAAAGAAAGAGAAAAGAAAGAAAGAGAAAAAAGAAGAGAAAGAAAGAGAAAAAGAAAGAAGGAAAAGAAAGGGTGTTTTCTGGCATCTGAGGAAGGAGACCAAGGTATCAACTGAAAGGGGGGGGGAGGGGGTTCTGTGAGGATCTTCGACAGGGCTGATTAGGAGAGATGTGTCAGGAAATGTTTGAGGACAGAAGGTGGGATATCGGATTTGGTGGATTAGGAAAAATGGAAAGAAAGAGAGAAAAAAAGAAAGAAAGAAAGAAAGAAAAAGAAAGAAAGAGAAAAAGAAAGAAAGAAAAAAGAAAGAAAAGAGAAAAAGAAAGAAAGAAAGAAAGAGAGAAAAAGAAAGAAAGAAAAAAAAAGAAGAGAAAAAGAAGAAAGAGAAAAAGAAAGAAAGAAAAAGAAAGAAAGAAGAAAAAGAAAGAAAGAGAAAAAGAAAAAAGAGAAAAGAAAGAAAGAAAGAGAGAAAAAGAAAGAAAGAGAAACAAGAAAGAAAGAGAAAGAAAGAAAGAAAGAAAGAAAAAAGAAAAGAAAGAAAAAAGAAAGAAAGAAAGAGAAAGAAAGAAAGAAAGAGAAAAGAAAGAAAGAGAAGAAAAAGAAAGAAAGAAAAGAAAGAAAGAAAGAGAAAAAGAAAAAAGAGAAAAAGAAAGAAGAGAAAAGAAAGAAAGAAAGAGAAAGAGAAAAAAGAAAGAAAAGAAAGAAAGAAGAAAGAAGAAAGAAAGGTATTTTATGCATCTGAGGAAGGAGACCAAGGTATCAACTGAAAGGGGGGGGGGGGGTTCTGTGAGGATCTTCGACAGGGCTGATTAGGAGAGATGTGTCAGGAAATGTTTGAGGACAGAAGGTGGGATATCTGATTTGGGTGGATTAGGAAAAATGGAGAAGAAAGAAAGAAAAGAAGAGAAAGAGAAAAAGAAAGAAAGAGAAAAAGCAAGAGAAAGAGAAAAAAGAAAGAAAGAGAAAGAAAGAAAAGAAAGGAAGAAAAAAGAAGAAAAAGAAAGAAAAGAAAGAAGAAAGAGAAAAGAAAGAAAGAAAAAAGAGAAAAAGAAAGAAAGAGAAAAAGAAAGAAAGAGAAAAAGAAAGAAAGAAAGAAAGAAAGAAAAGAAAAAGAAAGAAAGAGAAAAGAAAGAAAGAAAAAGAAAAAGAGAAAGAAAGAAAAAAAGAAAGAAAGAGAAAAAAGAAAAAAAGAAACAGAAAAAGAGAAAAGAAAAGAGAAAAAGATAAAAAGAGGAAAGCACAGGGAAATTAGAAAGAGAAAAAGAAAGAAAAAGAGAAAGAGAAAAAGAAAGGAAAGTAGAAAAGAGAGAAGAAAGAAAGAGAGAAAGAAAAGAAAAGAAAAGAGAAAGAAAGAAAGAGAAAAAGAAAGAAAGAGAAAAAGAAAAATAAAGAAAGAGAAAAAGAAAGAAAGAAAAAGAAAGAAAGAAAGAAAAAGAAAAGAAAAGAAAGAAAAAGAAAGAAAAGAGAAAAAGAAAGTAAAGAAGAAAAAAGAAAGAAAGAAAGAAAGAAGAAAAGAAGAAAGAAGAAAAGAAAGAAAGAGAAAAAGAAAAAGAAAAAAGAGAAAAAGAAAGAAAGAAAAAAGAAAGAAAGAGAAAAAGAAAAGAAAGAGAAGAAAGAAGAAGAGGAAAGAGGAAAGAGAAAAGAGAAAGAAGAAAAAGAAAGAAGAAAGAAAAGAGAAAAAGAAAGAAGAGAAAAGAAAGAAAGAGAAAAAAGAGAAAAAGAAAGAAAGAGAAAGAAAGAAAGAGAAAAGAAAGAAAGAGAAAAAGAAAGAAAGAGAAAAGAAAGAAAGAAAGAAAAAAGAGAAAAAGAAAGAAAGAAAAAAGAAAGAAAGAGAAAAAGAAAGAAAGAAAAAGAAAGAAAGAGAAAAGAAAGAAAGAAAGAAAGGGTGTTTCTGCATCTGAGGAAGGAGACCAAGGTCAATCACTGAAAGGGGGGGGGGGGTTCTGTGAGGATCTTCGACAGGGCTGATTAGGAGAGATGTGTCAGGAAATGTTTGAGGACAGAAGGTGGGATATCGGATTTGGGTGGATTAGGAAAAATGGAAAAGAGAAAAAGAAGAAAGAGAAAGAAAGAAGAAAAAGAAAGAAAAAGAAAAAAAGAAAGAGAAAAAGAAAGAAAGAAAGAAAGAAAGAAAAAGAAAGAAGAGAAAAAGAAAGAAAGAAAGAAAAGAAAAGAAAGAGAAAGAAAGAAAAAGAAAAGAAAAAGAAAAAGAAAGAAAGAGAAAAAGAAAGAAAGAGAAAGAGAGAAGAAAGAGAAAAAGAAGAAAGAGAAAAGAAAGAAAGAAAGAAAGGGTGTTTCTGCATCTGAGGAAGAAGACCAAGGTATCAACTGAAAGGGGGGGGGGGGGGGTTCTGTGGGGATCTTCGACAGGGCTGATTAGGAGAGATGTGTCAGGAAATGTTTGAGGACAGAAGGTGGGATATCGGATTTGGGTGGATTAGGAAAAATGGAAAGAAAAAGAAAAAGAAAGAAAAGAAAGAAGAAAAAAGAAAGAAAGAGAAAAAAAGAGAATGTTAAAAGAAAGAAAGAAAGAAAGAAAGAGAAAAGAAAAGAAAGAGAAGAAAAAGAAAGAAAGAAAGAAAAAGAAGAAAAGAGAAAGAAAAAGAAAGAAAGAAAAGAAAGAAGAAAAGAAAAAGAGAAAGAAAGAAAAGAGAAAAAGAAAGAGAAAAGAGAAAAAGAAAGAAAGAGAAAGAAGAAAAAGAAAGAAAGGGTGTTTTCTGCATCTGAGGAAAGAAGACCAAGGTATCAACTGAAAGGGGGGGGGGGGGGTTCTGTGAGGATCTTCGACAGGGCTGATTAGGAGAGATGTGTCAGGAAATGTTTGAGGACAGAAGGTGGATATCGGATTTGGGTGGATTAGGAAAAATGGAAAAGAAAAGAGAAAAAGAAGAGAGAGAAAAAAAGAAGAAAGAGAAAAAGAAAAAAAGAGAAAAGAAAAGAAGAGAAAGAAGAGAAAGAGGAAGAAGAAAGAAAGAAAGAAAGGAAAGAAAAGAAAGAAAGAAAGAGGTGTTTCTGCATCTGAGGAAGGAGACCAAGGTATCAACTGAAAAGGGGGGGGGGTTCTGTGAGGATCTTCGACAGGGCTGATTAGGAGAGATGTGTCAGGAAATGTTTGAGGACAGAAGGTGGGATATCGGATTTGGGTGGATTAGGTAAAAAATGAAAGAAAGAAAGAAGAAAGAAAAGAAAGAAAAGAAAAGAAAGAAGAAAGAAAGAAAAAAGAAAGAAAGAAAGAAAGAAAGAAAAAGAAAGAAAGAAAGAAAGAAAGAAAGAAAGAAAGAAAGGAAAGAAAGGAAGAAGAGGGGGGGGAAAAAGGGGGGGGGGGGGGGGGGGAAAGGAGGGATAAGGAATGAGAAGATAAGGAAGAAGAAATGAGAAGAAAGAGAAAAAGAAAGAAGAGAAAAAGAAAGAAGAGAAAAGAAAAGAAAAGGAAAAAAAGAGAAAGAGAAAAGAGAAAGAAAAGAAAAGAAAAGAAAAAGAAAGAGAAAGAAAGAAAGAAAGAAGAGAAGAAAGAAAGAAAGAAAGAGAAAAAGAAAGAAAAGAGAAAAGAAAGAAAGAGAAAAAAAGAAGAAAGAAAAGAAAGAAAGGTGTTTCTTTCTGCATCTGAGGAAGAAGACCAAGGTATCAACTGAAAGGGGGGGGGGGTCTGTGAGGATCTTCGACAGGGCTGATTAGGAGAGATGTGTCAGGAAATGTTTTGAGGACAGAAGGTGGGATATCGGATTTGGGGTGAATTAGGAAAAATGGAAAGAAAGAAGGAAAGAAAGAAAGAAAGAAGAAAAAGAAAGAAAAAGAAAGAGAAAAGAAGAGAGAAGAGAAAAGAAAGAGAAAGAAAAGAAAGAAAGAAAGAAAGAGAAGAAAAAGAGAAAGAAAGAGAGAGAGAAAATGAAAACGAGAACAGAAAAAATCGTCGCATCCCTTACCGGCGGCCAGACGGTGAAGTCATCTATGCTGATGTTGACCCCGATGCGGCACCGGCGGTTCTGCTGGGTCCTGTCCTCCCTGCTGGCGTCCCTGCGCTGCTCCGGGACCATCGGGGGGGCGGGGACTCGGGGCCTCCGGGGGTGGGGCTCGCTGCCCTGCTTCGCCCATGCACGGACCTCGACGCGGGTCCCACTCTCTTGGCGGCAGGCTGAGGGTACGGAGAGGGGGGGAGGGAGGAAGGGGTGAGTCAAGAGGTTGTAGGGAGGGAGGGGGAGGAAGGGGTGGTAGGGAGGGAGGGGGAGGAAGGGGTGGTAGGTAGGGAGGGAGGGGAGGAAGGGTGGTAGGGAGGGAGGGAGGGGGAGGAAGGGGTGGCAGGCGGCCTGGTGTTTTTGTGTTATTGCGCTGGTTTGGTATTTGCGGTAATTATTCCAGTACTTAAGGGAGGACAAGAGGGAGGGGGGATTCCTTTCTTTTGATCTTCTCCTTTCCCTTTCTTTCCTCCTCCCTCTCTTTCCCTCCATCTCTCCTTTCCCTCCGTCCTTCCTTCCGCCCCTCCCTCCTTCCTTCTTCCCTCCTCACCTCTCTCCCTCCTTCTCCCCCACCCTCCCTCCTCCTTCCTTCCCCTCTCTCCCTCCTTCCTTCCTTCCTCTCTCCTCCCTCCTTCCTTCCCCTCCTCCCTCCCTCTTCCTTCCCTCTCTCCCTCCTCTCCTCTCCCCCTCTCCTCTCCCCTCCTTCTCCCTCCCCCTCTCCTCTCTCCCTCTTCTCCCCCCTCTCCTCTCTCCCTCCTTCTCCCCCCCCTCTCCTCTCTCCCTCCTTCCTCCCCTCCTTCCTCCTCCCCACTCTCCCTCTCTCCCTCTCCCCACCCCCTTCCCTCTCTCCCTCCCTCTCCCTCTCCTGCACCTGACCTACCTTCCAGAACATTCCAGAACTGTTCAATCAAGTTCTGGTGAATTCTTCCCTCCACTGGCGCCGTCACCGCCGAGTCGAGCGCCCCCTGGTTGCGGGTCGTGCCAAAAGCTGTCTCTCCTGAAAAAAATATATGAATAAATGAAGAAAGAAAAGAAGGGAGGGAGGGAGGGAGATTGGGGAGATGGGAGGGAGGAGGGAGATGGAGGGAGGATGGGATAGGGAGGATGGGAGGACGAGGATGGAAGGGAAAGGAGGAAGGGAGAGAAGAAAGAAAAGAAGAAGAGAATTTAAGAAAAAAAATATATGAAAAAGGAAAAAAGAAAGAAACAAACAAAAACAGTTGAGATCTGCGCGGGCAGGTAGACAAGTTCGTATATTGTTTCTGCCAACAAGGCGAATCTTCAGATAAAAGCGTAAGTGCAAATAACCACCCACGCCCCTCGCCGCCGCCGCCCCCACCACCACTTCTCGACCTTGGTCCCCGCCTCACCTCCGACCCCGCGCACTGGGGCTGCCCACCCGGCCCCTCGCGACGTTCCGCGCCCACCGCCCTCTCACGTGGCGGATGAGGCGTGGTGGCTCCTCAGGAACGCTCTCGTGTTCTCTCGTCCTCTCCCTCCAGGCGCACAGCAGGGAAGCCACGTCTCGGCCGCCCTGGACGTCTGGGGGAAGGGCGGCATCTCGTTAGTTGTGGTTTTCTCCTCCTCCTTCCGTTCTCTCTCATTCTACCTCCTCTCTCCTCTTCCTTTCCTTCTTTCTCTTTTTTCCTTTCCTTTCCTTCGTTTCCTTTTTCCTCTTTCCTTCCCTCCCTCTCCCTCCTTCTCCTCCTTTCCCTTCTTCCTCCTCCCTCTCCTCCTTCCTCCTCCCTCTCCCTTCTCCTTCCCCTCCCTTCCCTCCCCTTCCTCTCCCTCTCCCTCCTCTCACTTTGACCGCACGGCCCGAGGACTCTGCACTCTCGCCTCGCCTTTGTCCTTCACTGGCGACGGAGACGGGGCGAAGCAGCTCCGTCCTCCGTAGACGAAGGAGGGCGAGTCCGGCAGCCTCGCGAAGCACCTCCCAGGCGCTGACGAGGACAAGGGCGTAGGGACAGGGGACTGGGTGTCGGTCGGGGAGGGTCGCGGGTCCAGGACTGGCCTCGGGGTTGACGAGAGGTAGGGCGGCGGCGTCTCGCCCGTCGGGTCGAGCTTCACGAGGTCACCGAAGTCTCCCCCGGGGTCGCCGCCCGCCATGGCGTCCAGCCCCGTCAGGAACTGGGGGGGAAAGGTCATGCGTCATGCTCTACCGTGCTCATTTGATATCTTTGTTGGTTTTGTAATTGTTGTTGCAATATATAACGAGGATTGCCTTGAAGAAAAACGTTTTATCACGTGACTGCGTTGTTACAGCTGGAATGCTGGTCAGATTTTACAATACTTTCTCTTAAAAGCAAAAGGCAATAAAATCAAGAAAACTGGATCATAGACATATTTCGGCAGCTTCCCCCACCTCCGCCTTCTGGAGGTCCTGCGCGAGGGAGAAGAAGCCGTTGGCGAGGGCGAGGTCGTGGGGCGTCAGGCCTCTGCTGTTGGGGATGGTGAGGGTGGCCCCCCCGCCAGGCAGGTCGAGCAGCGTCCAAGTGAGCGCGTCCAGCCCGTGGGCGGCGCTGAAGTGGGTCCAGGAGGGGTACTCGAGACCAGCTGCCGGGGGGAAAAGGCGCTCTGATTAGCGACAGGAAAATGCAATTCTCTTCGAAGATCGGAGGACTGCATTGTGCTCCCAATTTCCACCATAAATTGCACAACAACGCAAAGAACAAATTGTCAAGAAATCAAATAAAAAAAATGTAAATTGAACCGGAAGCGGACTCACTCTTCAAGGACACCCTCGGCCCGAACGAGGACGGCGGGACGCGCCCCCTGAGCAGCTCCGACAGGTGGTCGTCCAGGTCGCCTCTGGTGGTGGACACGCCCATGGTCTGGGGGAGGGAGGGAGGGAGGAGGGGGACGCCCGTGAAGGATTTCGTTCAAAAATATAGATGACGGAGATGCTTTCATGGCCACTATAGCCTATAATTAAAAAAAAAATCAAATATAGTGAAATTATTACTGCTTATAAAGAGAATAACACTAAATAACGAAACAAAACATATCACCAGTGCTATAAATATATATATATATATATATATATATATATATATATATATATATATATATATATCGCCAGAGTTTTAAATAAAGCTTATAAAAAAAAAAAAAAAAAAAAAAAAATCGCCACTACTTTTCTTCCAAATCCACACACGCGAACGCCTCGTTAAATCCTTACCAGGGACATGACCTCCAAGGGGTAAGTGAACGACGCCAAGATGTCCCTCAGGCAGTCGATCCTCGTCTCGACCTTGACCTTGCGTGACCCAAGATCCACGTTGCGCAGGACGACCTTGACCGTCAGTTTGCCAGAGGTCAGGCGAACGCTGTCTGGGGGAGTCAGGCGGGGAAGCAGGGAAGTTATAGTTATATTGATAAAGTTATGGAAGTTATAGCTTTAGCAGTTATAGTTATAGAAGTTATAGTTATAGAGGTTATAGTTATAGAGGTTATGGTTATGGAGGTTATAGTTATGGAGGTTATAGTTATAGAGGTTATAGTTATAGAAGTTATAGTTATAGAGGTTATGGTTATAGAGGTTATAGTTGTAGAAGTTATAGTTATAGAAGTTATAGTTATAGAAGTTATAGTTAAAGAAGTTATAGTTATAGAAGTTATAGCTATAGTTATAAAGTTATAGAAGTTGAAGTAGTTATAGTTATAAAGTTATAGTAGTTATAGTTATAGAAGTTATAGTTATAGAAGTTATAGTAGTTATAGTTATAAAGTTATAGAAGTTATAGCTATAGAGGTTATAGTTATAGAGATTATGGTTATAGAGGTTATGGTTATAGAAGTTATAGTTATATAGTTAGAGTAATAGTTATAGAGGTTATGGTTATAGAGTTAATAGTTATTGAGGTTATGGTTATAGAAGTTATAGTTATTGAGGTTATAGTTATAGAAGTTATAGTTATAGTAGTTATAATTATAGAAGTTATAGTTATAGAAGTTATAGTAGTTACAGAAGCAGGATTCGTTCCTTTTTCGTGAGTTATGGGTGAATGTGAAGGAATAAAGTGAGACCTGAAAGTGTGATAATGAAAAAAGTAATGAAAGCACAAAAAAAGGAAACCAGAGGAAAGAGAGAGAAAATAAACAGACAGACACGTATGGAGATACAGCAGATAACGAGAAAAACAAAAATATAACCAAGCAGATAAAAAATAAATAAAAGCAGCAGATAACGAGAAAAAAACAAAAATATAACCCAAACAGATAAAAAAAATCAAAGCAGCAGATACCGAGAAAAACAAAACTATAACCAAGCAGATAACAAAATAAAATAAAATAAAAGCAGCAGATAACGAGAAAAACTAATATATAACCTAGCAAAAAAATAATAATAATAAATAAAAGCAGCAGATAACGAGAACAACAAAATAAAATAAAATAAAAGCAGCAGATAACGAGAATAACAAAATAAAATAAAATAAAATCAGCAGATAACGAGCAAAAAACAAAACTATAACCCAAACAGATAAAAAAGAACAGAAATAGAAATTAGAAAAATCATCTCCAAAAGTCCATACCGGGAATGCCGACGCCGATTGCATAAGGGTTCAGCAATCGGACGCACTCAGCTCGGGCACAGATCCCGTGTTCGGACTCCAGCCTGACCTTCACTTCCTTCTCTTTCCTTATCTCCTCCTCGAGCAGGACCGTCAGACTCGTTTGCTCCTGAGGGCGAGGCAGGAGGAGGTTTGTTTAATTCCGTAACAGATTTATTGAGGGCGAGGCAGAAGGAGGTTTGTTTAATTCCGTAACAGATTTATTGAGGGCGAGGCAGGAGGAGGTTTGTTTAATTCCGTAACAGATTTATTGAGCGAGGCAGAAGGAGGTTTGTTTAATTCCGTAATTTATTGATTGGTAGATTTATTGAGGCGAGCAGAAGGAGGTTTGTTTAATTCCGTTTTATTGAGGGCGAGGCAGAAGGAGGTTCGTTTAATTCCGTAACTGATTTATTGAGGGCGAGGCAGAAGGAGGTTTGTTTAATTCCGTAACAGATTTATTGAGGGCGAGGCAGAAGGAGGTTCGTTTAATTCCGTAACTGATTTATTGAGGGCGAGGCAGGAGGAGGTTTGTTTCATTCCGTAACAGATTTATTGAGGGCGAGGCAGGAGGAGGTTTGTTTCATTCCGTAACAGATTTATTGAGGGCGAGGCAGAGGAGGTTTGTTTATTCCGTAAGGAGGGAGAAGGAGGTTTGTTTAATTCCGTAACAGATTTATTGAGGGCGAGGCAGGAGGAGGTTTGTTTAATTCCGTAACAGATTTATTGAGGGCGAGGCAGAAGGAGGTTCGTTTAATTCCGTAACAGATTTATTGAGGGCGAGGCAGGAGGAGGTTTGTTTAATTCCGTAACTGATTTATTGAGGGCGAGGCAGAAGGAGGTTTGTTTAATTCCGTAACAGATTTATTGAGGGCGAGGCAGAAGGAGGTTTGTTTTTAATTCCGTAACAGATTTATTGAGGGCGAGGCAGGAGGAGGTTTTGTTTAATTCCGTAACTGATTTATTGAGGGCGAGGCAGGAGGAGGTTTGTTTCATTTCCGTAACTGATTTATTGAGGGAGGCAGAAGGAGGTTTGTTTCATTCCGTAACAGATTTATTGAGGGCGAGGCAGAAGGAGGTTTGTTTCATTCCGTAACAGATTTATTGAGGGCGAGGCAGAAGGAGGTTTGTTTAATTCCGTAACTGATTTATTGAGGGCGAGGCAGGAGGAGGTTTGTTTAATTCCGTAACAGATTTATTGAGGGCGAGGCAGGAGGAGGTTCGTTTCATTCCGTAACTGATTTATTGAGGGCGAGGCAGAAGGAGGTTTGTTTAATTCCGTAACAGATTTATTGAGGCGAGGCAGAAGGAGGTTTGTTTAATTCCGTAACTGATTTATTGAGGCGAGGCAGAAGGAGGTTTGTTTAATTCCGTAACTGATTTATTGAGGGCGAGGCAGAAGGAGGTTTGTTTAATTCCGTAACTGATTTATTGAGGGCGAGGCAGGAGGAGGTTTGTTTAATTCCGTAACAGATTTATTGAGGGCGAGGCAGGAGGAGGTTCGTTTATTCCGTAACTGATTTATTGAGGGCGAGGCAGAAGGAGGTTTGTTTAATTCCGTAACAGATTTATTGAGGGCGAGGCAGAAGGAGGTTTGTTTAATTCCGTAACTGATTTATTGAGGGCGAGGCAGAAGGAGGTTTGTTTAATTCCGTAACTGATTTATTGAGGGCGAGGCAGAAGGAGGTTTGTTTAATTCCGTAACTGATTTATTGAGGGCGAGGCAGGAGGAGGTTTGTTTAATTCCATAACAGATTTATTGAGGGCGAGGCAGAAGGAGGTTTGTTTCATTCCGTAACAGATTTATTGAGGGCGAGGCAGAAGGAGGTTTGTTTAATTCCGTAACAGATTTATTGAGGGCGAGGCAGAAGGAGGTTTGTTTAATTCCGTAACTGATTTATTGAGGGCGAGGCAGGAGGAGGTTCGTTTCATTCCGTAACAGATTTATTGAGGGCGAGGCAGAAGGAGGTTGTTTAATTCCGTAACAGATTTATTGAGGGCGAGCAGGAGGTTTGTTTAATTCCGTAACTGATTTATTGAGGGCGAGGCAGGAGGAGGTTTGTTTAATTCCGTAACTGATTTATTGAGGGCGAGGCAGAGGAGGTTTGTTTAACAGATTTATTGAGGGCGAGGCAGGAGGAGGTTTGTTTAATTCCGTAACAGATTTATTGAGGGCGAGGCAGAAGGAGGTTTGTTTCATTCCGTAACAGATTTATTGAGGGCGAGGCAGGAGGAGGTTTGTTTAATTCCGTAACTGATTTATTGAGGGCGAGGCAGGAGGTTTGTTTAATTCCGTAACTGATTTATTGAGGGCGAGGCAGAAGGAGGTTTGTTTCATTCCGTAACAGATTTATTGAGGGCGAGGCAGGAGGAGGTTTGTTTAATTCCGTAACAGATTTATTGAGGGCGAGGCAGAAGGAGGTTTGTTTTAATCCGTAACTGATTTATTGAGGGCGAGGCAGGAGGAGGTTTGTTTTTAATTCCGTAACAGATTTATTGAGGGCGAGGCAGAAGGAGGTTTGTTTAATTCCGTAACTGATTTATTGAGGGCGAGGCAGGAGGAGGTTTGTTTAATTCCGTAACAGATTTATTGAGGGCGAGGCAGGAGGAGGTTCGTTTCATTCCGTAACAGATTTATTGAGGGCGAGGCAGGAGGTTTGTTTAATTCCGTAACTGATTTATTGAGGGCGAGGCAGGAGGGAGGTTTGTTTTGAGATTTTTGAGGGCGAGGCAGGAGGAGGTTTGTTTAATTCCGTAATTTATTGAGGGCGAGGCAGAAGGAGGTTTGTTTAATTCCGTAACTGATTTATTGAGGGCGAGGCAGGAGGAGGTTCGTTTCATTCCGTAACAGATTTATTGAGGGCGAGGCAGGAGGAGGATTCCGTAACAGATTTATTGAGGGCGAGGCAGAAGGAGGTTTGTTTCATTCCGTAACAGATTTATTGAGGGCGAGGCAGGAGGTTTGTTTTAATTCCGTAACAGATTTATTGAGGGCGAGGCAGGAGGAGGTTCGTTTCATTCCGTAACAGATTTATTGAGGGCGAGGCAGGAGGAGGTTCGTTTCATTCCGTAACAGATTTATTGAGGGCGAGGCAGGAGGTTTGTTTAATTCCGTAACAGATTTATTGAGGCGAGGCAGGAGGAGGTTTTGTTTAATTCCGTAACAGATTTATTGAGGGCGAGGCAGAAGGAGGTTTTTTTCATTCCGTAACAGATTTATTGAGGGCGAGGCAGGAGGAGGTTTGTTTAATTCCGTAACAGATTTATTGAGGCGAGGCAAGGAGGTTTGTTTCATTCCGTAACAGATTTATTGAGGGCGAGGCAGGAGGAGGTTAATTCCGTATGTTTATTGAGGGCGAGGCAGAAGGAGGTTTGTTTCATTCCGTAACAGATTTATTGAGGGCGAGGCAGAGGAGGTTTGTTTAATTCCGTAACAGATTTATTGAGAGGAGGTTTGTTTAATTCCGTAACAGATTTATTGAGGGCGAGGCAGAAGGAGGTTTGTTTCATTCCGTAACAGATTTATTGAGGGCGAGGCAGGAGGAGGTTTGTTTAATTCCGTAACAGATTTATTGAGGGCGAGGCAGAAGGAGGTTCGTTTCATTCCGTAACTGATTTATATGCTATTTTTAGGTGGATTTGGTAAATCTGGAGGATATGGAATTTCGGTAAACATGGAATGATACTAAAATGGAAGAACAACATGTAAATTAATCAGGGAAGTGAAATTCCAAGCGCGGAAAGATATAATTACGTCATTGTATTAAAATAAAAGCGCGGAAATTTGTCGCTCGAAAAGTCCCATTCTTCGCTCATCAGCTGACTCAGTGTAAACAAACCCTGTAACTCAGAAGATGGCGCTCAAGAAAGTAGTGCGTGTGCTATCTATCTATCGTTTGATAGACATTTTACGCGTAATTTCAAGTTGATTTTCGACACTCGCCCTCCAAACGATATTAATGACCATTACATTAATTCATTTAACTAATTTCTATTCATCTATTCACATTTTACGCTCTTCAAAATTTGGTGTGACGTCATTGTATGGCGCAGTGACGACGACTTGGCGAATCACCGAACTTTACTGACGTTACAGATATCTGACTACTATTGATTACAAGATTTAATCCAAGCTCTTCCGAGATACCGTTTGCTTCGTCTTCATGGAAAACAGAAAACACGTGGATGACCAAATGGCATATTCAAAGACCCCCCTCCCTCCCCCCATCTCTCTCACACACACACACACACACACACACACACACACACACACACACACACACACACACACACACTCTCTCTCTCTCTCTCTCTCTTCTCTCTCTCTCTCTTCTCTCTCTCTCTCTCTCTCTCTCTCTCTCTCTCTCTCTCTCTCTCTCTCTCTCTCTCTTCTCTCTCTCTCTCTCTCACTCTTCTCTCTCATTCTCACTCTGTGTCTCTCTCATTCTCACTCTGCTCTCTCATCTCATTCGCACTCTGCTCTCTCTCTTCATTCGCACTCTGGTCTCCTCTCTCTCATTCGCACTCTGTCTCTCTCCTCCATCTCGCCTCTCTCTTTCTCTCTCTCATTCGCACTCTCATTCGCACTCACCTCTCTCTCTCTCTCTCTCTCTCCTCTCTCTCCTCTCTCTCTCTTCTCTCTCTCTCTCTCTCTCTCTCTCTCACTCTCTCACTCTCTCACTCTTCACTCTCTCACTTCTCACTTCTCACTCTCACCTCTCGGAAAACAGAAAACACGTGAATGGCCAAATGGCATATACTAAAACCCCTGGACTGAATGCCCCTCAGCATACAAGATCAGCATTAGAACCCGGAGCGCAAACATCACTTACCCAAGAGAGCCGACTCGGTATGACTTGGAACTGCGCTTGCTCCTCCTGCTTGCGCCCCTGCCGCCCCTGCCCGTGCCGCTGCAGGGGGGTCCGGCAGGAGGACGTGGGCGGGAGGAGCGGGGGCGCCACCAGGAACTCCATGACCTTCACCACCTCCTCCAGGAGCTCCGAAATTGAGTCCAGGTTGATGGTCTCGAAGCGGAAGAATCGCCAGGTGGAGGGGGACCCGAGGCCTATGGGGGGAGGGGGGAAGGAAGGGGGAGGTGAGAGGGAGCTTAGTAATGCAGGAAGGAAAGGAAAGGAGAGAGCCGTGTGTGTGTGTGTGTGTGTGTGGTGTTGTGTGTGTGTGGGTGTGTGTGTGTGTGTGTGTGTGTTTGTGTGTGTGTGTGTGTGTGTGTGTATGTGTATGTGTATGTGTATGGTATGTGTGTGTGTGTGTGTGTGTGTGTGTGTGTGTGTGTGTGTGTGTGTGTGTGTGTGTGTGTGTGTGTGCGTTGTGCGTTGTGGGTGCGTGTGGTTAGCATTTGTATTTGTGTTGTTTTTACTTTACAACTGTATAAATAATTACATGCGAACGTTTGTTTACATCTACAGTTGTCTGTGCATGTTCACATCTATATACATATGTCTTTATATGCGTATATTTTACGAGTGTCCCCCCCCACCCACGGCGGCCCCCTGGCCTCACCTGACAGCTGCGGCGCCTCAGTCTGCCTCTCCACGTCGCCCAGCAGCACAGAGGACCCGCCGTGGCTCCAGGGCCTCCCGGAGACTCCTGCCCACCGCGTCACTGCAGCACCGCAAGAAGTTAGCGGACACCAAGACTAACTGGAGAAAAAAGACACGTGGTTGATGTTAATCTTGGGGAAGAGAGAGAGAGAGAGGGAAGGAGGGGAAGGAGGGAGAGGGAGGGGAGAGAGGCAGGAGAGGGAGGGGAAGGAGAGGGAAGGGAGGGAGAGGGAGGGAGGGAGGGAGAGGAGAGAGGGAGGAGAGGAGAAGGGAGGAGAGAGAGGAGAGAGAGAGAGAGAGAGAGAGAGAGAGAGAGAGAGAGAGAGAGAGAGAGAGAGAGAGAGAGAGAGAGAGAGAGAGAGAGAGAGAGAGAGATGAGAGAGATGGATAGAGAGGTAGAGAACGTTTTTTTCCCTCCTGAAAGTAAGTTATTTTATTCCAATTTACTCATTAATTTTATTTTTGGGGGGGTGAAGGAGGAGATCGATAGAATTCGCCTTAGACACAGGCAATGCGTGTTGGAATCCCTTGCGCCTGCCTGTGCACTGACCTCATTCACGAACATACCTATAACTCAGCATGCCACATACCCATACATCCTGAACACAACCACAACAGCATATCTCGAAATTCTCCAAGTCCAGTCAGTGTATCAGCGTATCGTAGACTTTATAACAGGGTTTCCTAACCAGGGGTACTCGCTCCCCTCCATCTTGAAGACAAGCAATTAATCTGTTTATCACTCATAATCAAGAAACAGGAATAAAAAAGAGCCATCGAATTAAAGATTCATTTATATAATCGTCCAGAGTTAGATCTTTGATTTTTACATGTTGTTATTTGAAGCAAGTGATTACTTTTTGTCGGGTTTATTCAAGTAATCTGTTTTCTTGTCCATATGTTTGATTTTTGTTAACATATTAATAGAAAATGTAAAAGATTTTTTTTTCATGGATCAATTTTAGTATAAAATTACCCCCTTTATCGCTTAAATAAGCTATAAATCTAATGGGGATACGAGCACACATTAAAAATTTCTTAGGGACGGACGACGTAAAAAAAATAAAAAAAATAAAGGTGCGGACGTAAAAAAAAATAATAATAAAATAAATAAAAAATAAATAAAATAAATAAATAATAAAACTGCTCTATACCGAGGCAAAAACTTCCTCACGACGCATAGGCCTACCTGGACCCGAGCCCTTTTCGCAGCCTTCAGGTCACTCTTCGTAGATATCAGGTCACTCTTAGCAGGTTTCAGGTCACCTCTGCCTCTGCCTCTGCCTCTGCTTGCCGTTGCCACCCGCTCAATGCAGCACGTGGTCACGCTGGGGAACGGAATAAGGCCAGGTAAGGAGGTTAGTAAGTTGAGTGAGTCGGTGAGTAAATAAGTGAGTCTAAGTAAATAAGTAAGTTGGTGAGTAAATAAGTGAGTTAGTTAATAAATAAGTGGGTTAGTAAATAAGTGAGTCAGTGAGTAAATAAGTTAGTGAGTGTAGTGAAATAAGTGAGTCAGTGAGTAATAAGTGAGTCAGTGAGTAAATAAGTGAGTCAGTTGAGTAATAAGTGAGTCAGTGAAATAAGTGAGTCAGTGAGTAAATAAGTGAGTCAGTGAGTAAATAAGTGAGTTAATAAGTTAGTGAGTAAATAAGTGAGTCGGTGAGTAAATAAGTGAGTCAGTGAGTAAATAAGTGAGTCAGTGAGTAAATAAGTGAGTCAGTGAGTAAATAAGTGAGTCAGTGAGTAAATAAGTGAGTCAGTAAATAAGTGAGTCAGTGAGTAAATTAAGTGAGTCAGTGAGTTAAATAAGTGAGGTCAAGTGAGTAAATAAGTGAGTCAGTGAGTAAATAAGTGAGTCAGTGAGTAAATAAGTGAGTCAGTGAGTAAGTTAATGTCACTGAGTAAATAAGTAAGTTAGTAAATAACTAAGTCAGTGAGTAAGTTAACGAGTCAGTCAGTGAGTAAATAAGTTAGTAAGTAAATACGTAAGTTAAAAGTTGGTAAGTAAGTCTGTAAGTAAGTAAGTGAGCTGGTAATCAAATAAGTGAGTTGGTAAGTAAATACGTATGACAGGGAGTAAATAAACAAGTTAAAAAGTAAATAAGTAAATTGGTTTATAAACAAGTAAGTAAATAAGTAGGCAATTAAATAAGGAAGTCGGTGAATAAATAAAATAAGTTGATAAGTAAATAAGTTGGTCAGTCAGTAATTAATTAAGTCACGTCAGTTAGTAATTAATTACATCAGATAAATAAATAAATGAAAACGTAAATAGAAAAATAAGCAAGTAGATAAATGAATTAAAGTATAAACAAATAAACAGCTAAATAGATAGGTGAATAAACAGAGAAACAGATATAAATGAATAACGACAGATAAGAAGGTAGACAAATTAATCATACAGATCAATAAAATAGATAAAGAGATAGATAGATGAATAGATAAACAGGCAGAAATATAGATAAATGCAATAAAATCGTCGGTATTTTCACAAACCGGCGAATGGGCAGTTTTCCTCTCTGGAAAATTCTCTTAATTCACCTTTTCGAGTGTTTTCTCTCGCTTATTCTTCCTATATTCTAATGTCTTGTGTTTTCAAAGCTCACTGACTAAATATCTGCATATCATGAATGATCAGGTATTAGCTCAATTAATGCCAAATTCGCCGGTTTATTTATATACATAAAAAAACGGTGAAATTAACCATCTTGATTTTTTTTTTTTTTTTTTTTTTTTTTTTACCGCTTTCAAACATATTCTATCACTACAAATAAAAATCACATCCAAAGTACCTGAATCCCTCAATTGCAACTTGCAACCGAATAGCTCTCTTAATTACCTTATATTCTGACATTTTTCTTTCTTGGGTTTCATCTGCTGGAAGAAATCGGTGAGGTAGTCGACGACCGTGAATTCGGACGCGTGGATGACCGCTATGTCCGATCCCGTCGACGCGGCTTCATCTGTTCGGATATAGATGTTCCTAATTATTAATACCGGGGATATTTCTTGTATTTTTATTTATTTATTCTTTTTTTTATTCTTAAGTTATTTCTCACTGTAATCATGCTTTGTGTAAGATGTTCGTATGAGTTGTATTTGGCTTGCTTTTTATACCTTTGCCTTTTGGTGTGCAGTTTTTTCATATAATGGAGTTATATGGTTTTTCGTTCTCTAAATATACATGAACATTTATAATCATCATCATCAATCATCATCATCAATGCACAAGAAAAAAAACATGCAATACTTCATGAAAAAAAGAATAACAAGCCTTATGTCTTCAACGAACGAAAAAAAAAGAGAGAAGAAAACAACAAGAAAAGAAAAGAAAAAAAAATCAGAAATATTTCTAAAAACAGCAAAAAAAAAAAAAAAAAAAAAAAAAGAAAAGAAAAGAAAAGAAAAGAAAAGAAAAGAAAACAAACATGGCCCTCTCGTTTGTACGTACTGGATCTAAATAAAATATTCTTAGTGATCTTGGGAGCAAAACAACGACACAAATACCGTTTTTCTTTACGAATTTTCACAAACCGGTGATGATCTAGGTCGTGTGTAATCATTCACATATCAGGTATTCCTCCAACACGACTTATGACTCATACTTGGCTGGTGTTGGAGGCATATGACACATGACAGGTGCCGGGGACTGCATTGTCACTCATGAACACACATCAGATATTCCTTTAATACGACTTTAATGCGTCGGCAGAAGGGAAAGGTTAGATCAGTAGCAACTGGAGGAGGTGTCATGGCGCCTCACAGGGCTATTTTGATGATTGTTCAGTGAGAATATAACCATTAAAACCGTTACTTTCCATCCTTTTTGAAAATTTAAAAGACCAAAATGATCGACCATATTCACAAGGCATCCATAACATTTGTGACGTCATCAAAAATAAACCGTTTTTTTTTTTTTTTTTTTTTTTTAATAGAATCAGACATCATAACACCTCGAGTTGCTACTGATCTAGTCTTCCCCGTCGGCAGAACGGGTGCGCTATCAAATCACGTGACATTCACATAGGCCTGCCAACTTTTGAAAAAAAAAAAAATGCGATGGTGTTGACCGGTTCGTAACCATTACATATGTTGACTCTAAACATACGAAAAAAACAAACAAACAAATAGTAATGTATTAATTGTTTTATGGCTGAAATAATGTCATTTATGGTTCGCCGTAATCCTCTAGGGCTGCTCTACCTCTGCCTTACTAAAAAATAAACATTTTTTCTTCATCATTTGGCTTTTTTTTTTTTTATCGTATGAGTCTAATTATGGAGACAAGAAATTTAATGTATCAAAATTTGATCATGATCATTATTGTGATACATCTTGAAACACCACTACTAATACTGCCACTACTACAATAACTATTAAAATTATAATACTTATAACAACAATAATATCAGTTGCAAAAATCATGATAACTCTCATGCAACTGCAAAAATCATAGAAGGACGTAGCAACGAAGCGACAAATCAACTAAAAACCAAAGTATTTACCGTTGGGAACCTCAATCATTGCCTCTGGCCGCTTGCTCCTGTGCCTCGGCTCAAGGTGGTCAATTTTGCGCGTCCTTTCGACCCCTTGGTGCACATCGGAGAAACCTGGCCCTTGGCTGGGGCTCGAAACAGCTGACACTTGGCTGGTGTTGGCGTTTCGCATGTAACAGGCGTTGGAGACAGCTGACACTTGGCTGGTGTTGACGTCTCGCATGTAACAGGCGTTGGAGACAGCTGACACTTGGCTTTTGTTGGGGACTTTCCTTGGCTCGATGTAGGCTTGGTCAGGTGGGGGCGGCGGGGGGGACTTGGGCATGCGGAGGGGCAGGGGCGGCTGCCCAGAGGAGAGGGACTCTGAGAGCAATATATATATAATGAATAAATTCTTTAACCGTGATAACAAAACAGTGATGATATGATAATGATGACTATATGATAGAAATCTTTAAAGATCTATCCTAATTTATTCTTGATCTGTTCAAAACTCTAAAATTATTATCCCAATCAGTCTTAAAATACTACCATATTCTACAGGAATAACAAATGTCTGCATTTTCCTAACCTTATAGACCCACCCTCCCTGCTTAAAAAAATCTTATGGAACCCATTAACTTACATGTCACTAATTAAAGCTATCCCTAGACTGTGTTTTTTTTTTTCTGCGAAGGACACTTCTAAACATCATTTCAAACTTCATTTCTGCCTAAATACTACACTCCGTCCAATCCCATAAGTGACGAACTGACAACTCACTCCTGACTCTAGAGAACTTCGAATTGCCAAGTTTCGCCTGAGAGAAAAATAATAAAGTGGTGATCAGATAGCAAATTTCAACTGAAAGCAAAGGAAAATATAGTACATACGTTTCAACATACAACAGATACATAAACAAAATTATGAAGTGTCAGACGAGCACAATGAAACAGAAACACGAGAATCGGATTCTTCAAAAGCTCGGTGTGAGTTGCCAGTTCGTTCCTTCTTGTCCCAGAAAGATTCATGACCTTAGTTTTAGAGCGATGAACCGAATTCATTGTCACAAATGTACAAAATGTATAAATGAGAATGAAAATCTTCACAATACAAGAGATATTTATCCGGTTTCGAATACATCTTGGCCAGATATACCAGGAGATATTTTCACAATCGGTTAAATACATCACTTGTGAAGATATTAATTCATATTCATGCCTTTTCTACCTTAGTTTAAACCATCTGTATTATTATACTCTGCTTGTATCACTTTCACAGGCTGATCGAATGTTTATGAAAATTGATCCAGCATATTGGCTAAGGTTTCATACGGGTATTAAAAATGAGGGATCTATTATTATAAAAAATATGAACGTTAAATACATTATTATTCTTATTATTATCATCATCTTTCTAATTCCGATTTACATTCTATTCTCCTTATTATTATTATCACCATCATCACTCTTTCCATTATTATTATCTTTTGATTCCATTTACATATTAAGGAATGTATTGTCTTATTGTTGCAAATTATGGTAATTGTTACCGATAGCGACGCACCTTCCCAGAGACTAAGGCAAAAAAGAGAGAAAAAAAAATCTGTAGAAAATCCAATGATTTCATCGATTCTTGCCGTTGTTTCTTCTGCGAATGAATTGTAAGGCAAAAAAAGAAAAAAAAGTGCAGAAAACCCAATGATTTAATCGATTCTTGGCATTGGGGATTTGTTGGGGATCAAATGCAGTATATCAGGGACATTACGGGGTGAAAACAAGCTTAAACAAGAAGAATAGAGAACAAAAAATGCATAAAACCAGCACAAAACAAAACGCGTCAATTCGGCCACTGGAAAACTCTACGGAAATACCCGCCATCTCGGAAATTCTACGGACCGGCGCGCCAAAATTAAAAAAAAAAAGGGAATCCAACCCACCTTTCCATAAAAATTTACGGAAATTCACACGTTCCACCCCCCCCCCCCCCCAAAAAAAAAAAAAAAAAAAAGTCCACCACAAAAATAGAAAAAATGTTCCCCCCCCAAAAAAAAAAAAAGAAAAAAAAGTCCCCCAAATAGAAAAAAAGTCCCCCCCAAAAAGAAAAAAAAAAGTCCCCCCCAAAAAAAAACGTACTGACCCAATAAACTAACCTAATCTAACGATTTAATTATATATATATATATATATATATATTATATATATTATATATATATATACGATTGATAGCTCGACTCCCCAAAACCCCCCGAAAATATGTTCTTCCCCTTAATATGTGCGGCAAGACAGAGCTACACTTTGAAGGCATTAAGTATACCTACTTTTATCTATACCTCTATGCACTTAATTAATGAATGAAGGGTATTTTATTTAATGTGTAGGATACCAGGCCAGACTATTTTTTTTTTTTTTTTTTTTTTTAGAAAAGCGCATGTCCGTTTGCATTTTTTTTTTTTTTTTTTTACAATATCCAATAATGTTAAAGTTTAATGTTTTTTTTCCGGCGTTTTTGTGTTCATAAAGTCTTGTTGGCCTGGCATCCTACACATTAAATAAAATACCTTTTATTAATTCATTGATTGCATGGAGGTATTAATAAAAGTATTTACAACAGCAGCTCTCGTCATTATTACCAAATTATACACAACAAAAAATCTTTATAACATAATAAGACCACAAATATTTTACCGTAAGCACAACACAACAAAAAAATCTTTATAACATCATAAAACCACAAATATTTTACCGTGAGCACAAAACAGAAAATCTTTATAACCCACAAATATTTTTCCGTAAGCACAACACAACAAAACATCTTTATAACATAATAAAACCACGTAAATATTTTACCGTGAGCACAAAACAAAAAATCTTTATAATCCACAAATATTTTACCGTAAGCACAAAACAACAAATCTATAACATAAATAAAAGCAACAAATATTTTACCGTAAGCACAACACAACAACAAAAAAAACAAACTTTATAACATAATAAAACCACGTAAATATTTTACCGTAAGCACAAAACAAAAAATCTATATAACTCACAAATATTTTACCGTAAGCACAACACAACAAAAAAATCTTTACAACATAATAAAACCACAAATATTTTACCGTAAGAACAAAACAGAAAATCTTTATAACATAATAAAACCACAAATATTTTACCGTAAGCACAACACAACAAAAAATCTTTACAACATAATAAAGCCACAAAACAGAAAATCTTTATAACATAATAAAACCACGTAAATATTTTACCGTAAGCACAACACAACAAAAAATCTTTATAACATAATAGAATCACAATAATAGAATCTTTATAACATAATAAAACCACAAGTATTTTACCGTAAGCACAACAAAAAAATCTTTATAACACAATAAAACCACGTAAATATTTTACCGTGGGCGCCTCCTCCTCCTTGCTTGGTGTCGCGTCGCCCTCTTCTTCGGCCGCCAGACCCCGGGCCGTCGCCGTCAGCCTTGGCCG
>NW_020871514.1:55000-72500 GCF_003789085.1 Penaeus vannamei | reverse complement strand
TCAAAGCTAACAACCTATTCAAATCTAACACTAAAAGCGTTTTAAGCAGGGAAAGTTCTTGCCTGAAATCTCAAGTGTTTTTCTTGCTTTCCAAAGCGACCTCCGTAGATGGCGGTGTCCATTTCCCTCTATCTACGCGCGTCCGTGTTTGTAACCTCTACCCAGTAAAAAGTTAAAAACAAAAGCAAAACAAAACAAAAAACAACAGATACAGATCGACCCCTGCCTAATAACTCGTAAATTAAAAAAGGACAACAATACGTAAAAAAAGGTACTCATCTTTGTTTTAGAAGGAGCGTCCATTTTGGACCTCTGTCACGAACCACAGACAAGGAAGGACTAAGAATAGGAGAGGGGGGTAGGGGGTAGGGGACGAGGGAGGACTGAGGATAGGAGAGGGGGGGGTAGGGGGGTAGGGGTCGTTAGCTAAACGGTCTCTTCCGCTGTTAAGTGTTAGTTGAGCACTTGGTAAATGTATTTTTATTTTTTTTCGAAAACTTGGTATATCTGCTGCGACTCTGATCTTGCAATACTAAATCTTATTATTGGTGTTATTGTTATCAATATTAACGTAATTATTTTATTTCGTTTATTATGTCATCATTATCATTATATTATATTTATTAATGTTGTTTATATCCTTGCATCATCATCAATATTAGCCACTTCATTATTTTCATTTTCGTCATTATTATATAATCAGTTATCATATAATTTTCTTTTCCCATTATGGTAATCCACACTACCACCACCACCATCATCACCCTTTTATCATCATCTTCATCACCATCCTCATTCTTACCACCACCATCATTCTCATTCTCATCCTCATCACCACCATCACCATCATTCTCATCATCACCATCATCATTAACATCATCATCATTATCATCATCATCGCCATCATCACCGTCATTATTAATATCACTTTTATTATTACTACTACTATTTTTATTTTAGAATGATACCTGATGATGATGGTGATGATGATGAAGATAATGATAATAATGACAAAAATGATGGAAATAATAATGATAATGATGAGCAATTAGATAATAATGTTAATATTGATGAACAGAATAGAATGATAATTAATAATAATAATAATCATTGCCTTTTGCTTTTGATTTAATTAAACTAACTGCTTTCACTTTTATCACCTTCATTACCACTTCGTATATTCATTTCCTCGAGTGTATATTCCCTTCGAGCATTCCTCCCTTTTCTCTTTCATTTTTCCTCTTCCCTTTTTCTTTTTTTCTCTCTCGTTTTCCTCCTCCAGACTTCAAAAGATCTTTTAAGGCCTTTTTTTTGTATGTACCCCGAAGCTCCAGGAGTTCCTCTGATTAAGTCCAGTCTCGTGGGAAGCTGTCAACCTGCGCTTCGAATGAAACACTGAAACGAGATTCGAATGAAGCCCGTGAAGCTCCGAGAGGAGGAGTGGAATTTCTTTGCTTTTTTTCTGTTGTGCGTCTGTTTCTTTGATAACATTCGCGTGAGGACACACACAAGGTAAGGAAAACACACGTACGGTCTTAATTCTTTCATTTGTGTTCTCGGTCTTCTCTCCTCTCTGTCTCTTTCTCCCCCTTCCTCAACTCTTTCTCCCCCTCTCTCTCTTTCTGTTTCTCTGTTTCTCCCCCCCCCTCTGTTTCTGTTCTCCCCCTCCTCTCTCTCCCTTTCTCTTTCTCTCTCTCTCCCTCCCTTTCTTTCTTTCTCTCTCTCTCTCTCTCTCTCTCTCTCTCTCTCTCCCTCTCCCTCTTCTTTCTCCCCCCCTCTCTATCTCTCTCTCTCTCTCTCTCTTTCTCTCTCTCTTTCTCTCTCTCACATCAAGGAGTAAAAGAAAACGCCCTCAGGTTAAATTTCTTTATTTCCACAACATGGCAATCAACACGTCTACATATGACACTACACAACATTGTCTTGGCACAATCTCACGCTTCGGATGTATATTATAAGACAATATAAGATGCATTTGATCAGACAAACAAAGTCAACGCACCGGACTAAAGATTCGTTTCTAACCACAAGTGTGTTAGCAGTCGGGAACAGAGAGACGAAATAACACGTACAAATTAACAGTAATCTGAAAGCTCTCTTTGAAAGATGAATTATTTACTAATATCATAATGATCATAATATGTACATACACTCATACACAGAGAGGGTTTGGTTTTGGCTCGGGTCTCGCCCATGCCCCATTTTTCTTTCTTTCTTTCTTTTTGCAACCCTCAGTCAATAAAGTTTTGCAAGGAGGTTCGTCTTTCCCTCTGACACAGCGCTGGGCAGATACACTCGACGAACACACCTCGATATCACGCTCAGGCTTCGTCCAGGTCACCCCCCTCGCTCTGCCACGAACACTGTCCTTCCAAGCGTCTGTGAGGTACTTAACAGCTTACTTAACAGCTTACTTAACAGCACCAGAGGACGTGGTCTGCTCCGCCCCGGCTTCCCCAGCAGCTCTGCAGACCGTACGGCGAGAGGTCTTCCAGCACGGCATAGCACCGCAATCCTCGATCTTTTTCTCTCTCTCTCATACACACCCAGGCCGCTGCCACACCCCACTGAGTTGCAGAATGGAGGGCGCTATGCATGTGCATCGCTGTCAACGCGCTCTGAACACCTACATATGGCTTGCATGTTCTCAGAGAGATGGGAAGAATGATAAAATACTAGAGCAATGGGATATCACTAATGGATTTTTCTGTGACACAACACGTGAAGCTCTAGACACTACTTACATTTGCATTTCCTGCCATCGACACAGCATATATATATATATATATATATATATATATATATATATATATATATATATATATATATATATATATATATATATATTATGTATGTATGTATGTATGTATGTATGTATACACACATATACGTACATACAAATACACATATATTTATATATATATATATATATATATATATATATATATATATATATATATATATATATATATATATATAGTATGTATGTATGTATGCATGCAAGCATTATGTATATACACAGCATATGACACACTACACTACAGCTGCTATCAGGTCCGTCGCGGCGCCGTCCTCAGAGGCCTCCCTCGGTCTTTCCTCAGTCTCTTCTTCGTCTCTTCCTCGGCCGCAGTCGCCTCAGCTCGCCTACACAGCCTCGTCGCCGCCTGACCTTCGCCTCTCGTGGTCGCGAAGGGTCAGGCCGGGCTGCTGGGGCCCCCCCCCCCCACCCACCCGCCCCCCATTCAATGTAAAGCTTTGCAATCGGCAGTTGCGTTCCTCCCTCCGCACGCCCCCTCCTCCCTCCTCCCTCCGCTGACCCCGTGTGTCCCCTTCGAAGTCTTTTGTTTAAATAAGAGTCTCACAATCTCATCTGTCTATCACAGGCAGCTCCTTCCTTCCTTCCGCGCCGCCGCCGCCGCCGCCCTGGCTCTCCCCGCCGCCTTTCCGCCGCCGCCTCAGACCAGGACGTTGGCGCAGGTGTGGCAGCAGAGCTCGCGGTACTTGGGCACCTTGCAGTACCGGTGCAGGACGGGCAGCTGGCAGAACTCGGAGGCGTCGCTCTGGCAGGGCGGGGGCGGGCACGGCGGGCTGTCCTCGCAGGCGCGCGTCTGGCGAGGGCGCGGCCCGCAGTCGTACGTGACCTCGTTGCCGCCGCCGCCCACGCACTCCCACTGCAGCGCCTGCGTCCCCGCGCCGCACGTGGTCGAGCACTGCGTCGAGGGCGGCAGGAGGGGGGGGGAGAAATTGGATCAGTCAGTTAGGGCGCAAATATACTCACATGCGTATACTTACTCATATGATATCTGTCACATATAAAAATATACCTCATAATAATACCTGTCACATACTCATATAATACCTGTCACATACATATAATACCTGTCACATATATAAAAATACCTGTCACATACTCGTCAATACTCATATGTCACATACTCATAAAAATACCTGTCACATACTCATATAAATACAGATAATCCCTCACATGCACACGCACACACACATACACTCACATACACACACACACAACATACACCACAGATAGGAATCAGCAAGGAAATCAGCGGAGCGTGAATTCCTGACAACACGGACGCAATGCAGAAATCAGTTTCATGGCCGCCAGCGCAAAAAGATTATTTCCAATAGTGAACTCGATTTTTTTTCCAGATGACTGACAGTTAACAGGATTTTAGGACATCATCCAATCCAGCGGCCGATTCCCCGCGTCGCTGCTAATCAGCCGTGCATAAAATGTGCAAAATGAAATGATCACATGACCTGGCAGAAGGCTCCGGGACAGACGTGTGTCGTGTTCCTGTCATGTCGATGATCTGTGACCAATTCTGATTTGGAAATCCACTGCAGATGGGAATGTAAATCGGTGTGTCATCGCTGATATTAAGAGTGTTTTCTGATTGTTTAGAAGCTGCATTCTGCGCGCACACACACATACACACACACACACACACAAGCAAAACACGCCCATACACACACACACACACACAACCACGCCCCATCACACAACACACACAAGCACACGCCCATACACACACACACACACACACACACACCACACACGCACACACACACACACACGCACACACACACACGCACCCCCCCCCCTCACACACACACAAACACTCACACACACACAAACCTATCCACGCACACGCCACGGCACAGATCAGAGAGGCACCGACCTGTCCCCATCCGAGGGGCATCCAGTGCGCAGGACACGGCTCCCTCAGGCACTCGCGCACGGCCTCGGGCATCGGCGTGGCACTGCAGCGCTCGGGGTCCACGATGCCCGCCGTCCAGTTGGCAGAGTCAGCCTGAGGAAGCGTCACGCAGGCCACCTCGCGCTCCTGCACGCCGTGGGGCCCGCACGTGGTCGAGCAGTGCTCCCAGGGGCCCGTCACCCACCGGGCTTCGCACCTGCGGAGGGGGAGAGATGTAGATATGTGTGTTTGTGTGTGTTTGGGGTTGTGTGTGTGTGTTGTGTGCGTGTGCGTGTGCGTGTGCGTGTGTGCGTGTGCGTGTGCGTGTGCGTGTGCGTGTGCGTGCGTGCGTGCGTGCGTGTGTGTCACCTGTACCCATCTTCCAATCTGCGACTAAAAAGAGTCATTTATCCCAACATCTGGTTACTCTCACGGCAGATTCCCCACAGCCATTGCGCCCGGACTACTCTCAAATGGAAACCGGGCTTCCACCCCTTCCCTTCCCTCCTCCTCCACCCTCCCCTCCTTCCATACCCCTTTCCACTCCCTTTCCCCCTCCCTCCCTTCCCATCTTCCCTCCCCCTCTCCCTCTCCTCCCTCCCCTCCCTTCCCCCTTCCCTCACCTCCCCCCCCTTCCCTTCCCTCTCCCCTCTCCTCCTCCCCTCCCTCCCCCCCTTCCTCCCCCTCCATCCCCCCCCCTCCCTCCTCCCATCTCCCTCCCTCCATCCCCTCCCCCCCTCCCTCCATCCCCCTTCCCTCCTCCCTCCCCCTTCCCCCTCCCTCCCTTCCCATCCCCATCTTCCTCTCCCTCCCCCTCCCCCTCCTCCCCTCCCCCTTCCCCCTCTCCCCCATCCCCTCCCTCCCTCCTCTTCCCTCAACCTTTCCCCTCCCACACCCCCTCCCTCCCACCCCTTCCCCACCTCCTCCCACCCACCCTCCCACCTCCCACCCCCCTTCCACCTCTCCTAAGCTAACCCCACCTGCCCGAAAAC
The DNA here is from genome assembly GCF_003789085.1 of Penaeus vannamei. Taxonomy (NCBI): domain Eukaryota; kingdom Metazoa; phylum Arthropoda; class Malacostraca; order Decapoda; family Penaeidae; genus Penaeus; species Penaeus vannamei. The sequence goes on along the minus strand of NW_020871514.1, from coordinate 66,790 downwards.
TGCGATTCTGATCCTCATTGGCTTCATGGAAAGTAATTACGGGGGGAATTGCACAGCGCTTCTGCACGCTGCAAGTTGCAAATGGCTGCACGCAACGGCATTAGTGCCTTGGGAGAGGAGGCTTAGGTAGAGTGCGTACATGGAACAGGGATGTAGAGTGCGTACGTGGAAACGTGCATACGAATGTATAAATAAATGTATGTTTATATATATATGAATATATATATACACGTATATATATATATATATATATATATATATATATATATATATTATATATATATATATATATAATAATATATATATAAAGTTCAATATGTTGTAAGTAAGTGTGTGTAAGTGTTGTGCGTGTGCGTGTGCGTGTGCGTGTGCGTGCTGTGCGTGTGCGTGTGCGTGCGTGGCGTGTGCGTGTGCGTGTGCGTTGTGTGTGTGTGTGAGTGCGTACAAAACAAAAAAAAAAAAAAAAAAAAAAAGAAAAGAGACACCTTAACCCCTCCCCCCTTCCCCCCTCCCCCTACTTCTCCTCCCTGTCTCCCCCACCCTCCTTTACTTCCCCCCTCCCCCTTACTTCCCCCCTCCCCCCTTACTCCCCTCCCCCATTACTTCTCCCCCCTCCCCCACTTACCCGAAGGTGTTGCAGTCGGTGCTCTTGAGGTGTGGGCGGGCCAGGTGGGCGCAGCGGTCGTGGAACACCTGCAGGTCGGAGCGGCGGTCCCGGCACACGAGCGTCTGGTGCTGCTGCCCTCTGCAAGGTCGGGACAGCTGTTAATCATCATCATCAATCACCTGTTGTGTTTAATGAGGGAGGTTCTTAATTGGTTTTTCTGCTTTTTTTCTTTTTATTTTTTTTTCTCTCTCTGTCTGTCTGTCTCTGTCTCTCTGTGCCTGTGTCTTGTCTGTCTCTGTCTCTGTCTCTGTCTGTCTCTCTCTCTCTCTTTTTGGTTAATGTCTATATCTTTTGTTGTGAGTTATACCTTTCTTTTTTTTCTTTTAATGGAAGTCTTTACACACACAGAGACAAAGATAATGTTTATTTTACGAGTTCACAGATCGTTCATCAATCGTCTTTAAACAAAAAAAAAAAACAGAAAAAAAGAAAAAAAAAACACGAACCAAGCAGAACCAAAGACAGAAAGAAAAAAATAAATTGATGGTGGAATAAATAAAAAAAAAATAAAAAATAAAAGAATAAACAAAATAAAATAAAATGAACAAATAAATCAATAAACAAAATACAATAAAAAAGGAAAAAAAAATGATGGTGGAATATCAACAAAAAGTAAAAAAGTAAAGAAAAAAAAAACATGGTGAAATATTAATAAACCAAAAAAAAAAAAAAAAAAAAAAAAACAAAAAAAAAAACAACAATAAACTCGTGACGGCTGCCTCCCGAGGGCGCAGGACACCCACCCGCCGCAGGACACGGAACAGGCGGTGTAGGGGCCGACCTCCCACTGGTAGTGCTCCTCCCGCGGCCGCGTCAGGTAGCTCGTGGTGATGCGCGCCTCCTCGCGGGACTCGGAGCCGTGGACCTGCGGGGGAGGGAGCGGTCAAGGAGGAGCGGATCGAGGAGGAGGGTCGAGGGAGGAGAGGTCGAGGAGGAGGGTCGAGGCGAGCGTCGAGGTGGAGGGGTCAAGGGCGACGGTCGAGGAGAGGGGTAAAGGCGCAGCGGTCCGAGGAGGGGGTCGAGCGGAGGGTCGAGAGGGGGGTAAGGGGGAGCGGTCGAGGAGGAGGGGTGGTCGAGGGGAGGAGTGGGGTCAAGGAGGAGGTCCAGGGGGAGGGGTCGAGGGGAGTGGTCAAGGGGAGGCTCGAGGAGGTGGGTCAAGGAGGGAGGGGCGTCAGGGGAGGGTCAAGGGGAGGTCAAGGGAGCGGTCGAGGAGGAAGGGTCAATGGGGGGACGAGGAGGGTCGAGGGGAGGGCGTCGAGAGGGGAGGGTGGTCGAGGAGGAGGGATCAAGGGGGAGCGGTCGAGGAGGAGGGATCAAGGGGGAGCGGTCGAGCGTCGAGGAGGAGGTCAAGGGCGGAGCGGTCGAGGAGGAGGACGTCAAGGGGGAGGTCGAGGAGAGGAGTCAATGGGGAGGAGGGGTCAAGGGGGGAGCGGTCGAGGAGGAGGGGTCCAAGGGAGGGGTCGGGAGGAGGGTTCAAGGGAGGGTCGAGAGGAGGGATCAAGGGGAGCGGTCGGAGAGGAGGGATCAAGGGGGAGGGTCGAGGAGAGGGGTCAAGGCGAGCGGTCGAGGATGGAGGGCAAGGGGGAGCCGTCTAGAGGGATCAAGGCGGAACGTAGAGAGGGTCGGGGAGGGGGAGGAGGGGTCAAGGGGGAGGGTCGAGGAGGAGGGTCAAGGGTAGGGCAGGAGGAGGGATCAAGGGGAGCGTGAGGAGGGAAAGGGGGAGCGGTCGAAGGAGGGATCAAGGGGAGCGGTCGAGGAGGAGGGGTTCAAGGGGAGGGGGAGAAGGGCGGCGAGCGGTCGCAGGAGGAGGGGTCAAGGGGAGGGTCGAGGAGAGGGGTCAATGAGGGTCGAGGAGGGGTCAGGGGAGGGTCGAGGAGGAGGGTCAAGGGGGAGGTCGCAGGAGAGGATCAAGGGAGTCGAGAGGAGGTCAAGGGGGAGGCGTCGAGGAGGAGGATCAAGGGCGAGCGTCGAGGAGGAGGGGTCAAGGGGGGGTCAGAGGAGAGGGTCAAGGAGGGGTCAAGGGGGAGGGGTCGAGGAGGAGGGGTCAAGGGCGGAGGGTCGAGGAGGAAGGGGTCAAGGGAGTCGAGAGAGGGGTCAAGGGAGCGGTCGAGGAGGAGGGGTCAAGGAGGAGGTCGAGCGGTGAGGAGAGGGGTCGAAGGGGGAGCGGTCCGAGGAGGAGGGGTCAAGGGGGAGGTCGAGTCAAGAGGAGGGGCGTCGAGGAGGAGGGTTGGAGCGGTCGAGGAGGGAGGGTCAAGGGGGAGGGAGAGGAGGGGTCGAAGGAAGTGGTCGCAGGGGAGGCGGTCGAGGAGGAGGGGGCAAGGGAGCAGGAGGATGGGGTTCAAGGGGGGAGCGGTGTCGAGAGGAGCTGGTCAAGGGGAGCCGTCGAGGGGTAGGGCGTCAAGGGTGAGCGTCAGAGGCGAGAGGAGATGGCACGATGCGATAAAGGAGATTGAGCGTTCGAGAGAAGAGTGTACGGATTTTCATCATTCTGTGTTTGTGTAGGGGTCGTGAGGTCTGAAGGAATCAGAGGGACGGTGCGTCGACGTGCAAGTATGCGGAGCGCAATGGTGCGAAACGGAAGGGAGGGCTGGTGGCTCTGAGAGGAGGAGGGTGTCAAAGGGTGCGGTCGGGCACGGATGAGGTGAGGGGAGTCACAGGGAGCGGGTCGAAGAGAGGAAGAGAGGGAGAGTCCAAGGGAGAGCGGGCGTCGAGGGAAGGGAGAGGGGTCAAGAGCGGAGGAGCGGTCGAGGAGAGAGGGGGTCAGAGGAGGAATGGCGGGTGCGGGCGAAAGTACGAAGGAGGACAGTCACAAGGAGAGCGGATCGCAGGAGAGAGACACAATCCAGCATGGGACACGACGCATCCAGCAGAAGGCAGGATACAAAGAGGACGAGCAAGAGAGCGTCGAAAGGAAGAGGAGGGTACAGAGAGAGAGAAGAAACAGGGCAGGAGTCGAAGACAGGAGGAGTTCTAGAATGGGGGATCAAGCATCGCAAAGAGATCAGGCGTCGACGTATCAAGTGAGAGAACGAGGATGCGATCGAGAAGAGACAGGACGCGATGTATGAGCGAACGGGAGGGAAGGGACACGCACAATGACACTGCTAGGAGACGGATATCATTAAGACAGGAGAAAAGACGCTGTCTTACAGACACGTGGGACGAGCCAGTGCAAGGAGCAGAGAAAGTTCAAAAGAATTTGGAAGCCTCTCGCAGCACGGAAGGAGAGAGTATCCTCTCGAGGAGAGTTCCGTCCAGCGAGGAGTACGGAGCCAACTCGGGAGAGCGCAGACACTCGCGGGAGGAGCGGGTCTAAAGTGTAGAGAGCTAATGCGTGTGCTCTCCGAGAGGAGGAGTTCAAGGGGGAGCGGTCGAGGAGGAGAGGTCAAGGGGGATGGTCGAGGAGGATCGGCGGTCAAGGGGAGGAGCGGTCGAGGAGGAGGAGTCGAGGAGGGACGTCGAGGAGAGGGGCGTTCGCAAGGCAGGAGGAGGGGTCAAGGGGCACGGGTCGACGGTGGAGGAGGAGGTCAAGGGGAGCGGTCGGGGGAGCGCGGCGAGGAGGAGGGTCGAGGGGAGCGGCGTCGAGGAGCAGGTCAAGCGGGAGCGGGTCAAGGGAGAGGAGGTCAAGCGAGGAGGCGGTCGAGAGCGAGAGGGGTCAAGGGGGAGCGGTCGCAGGTCAGGAGGAGTCAAGGGGAGGGGTCGAGTCGAGGCAGGGTCAAGGGGAGCGTCGAGGAGGAGGGTTCAAGGGGGGAGCGGTCGAGGAGGAGGGATCAAGGGGGAGCGGTCGAGGAGGAGGAGCGGTTCAAGGGGGAGCGGGTCGAGGAGGAGGGGTCAAGGGGGAGCGGGTCGAGAGGAGGAGTCAAAGGGGAGGGGTCGAGGAGGAGGTCAAGGGGGAGGCGGTCGAGGAGGAGGGTCAATGGGGAGCGGTCGAGGAGCAAGGGGAGCGGTCGAGGAGGAGGGGTCAAGGGGGAGCGGTCGAGGAGGAGGGATCAAGGGGGGTCGAGCGGGAGCGGTCGAGGAGAGGGGTCAAGGGGGAGGGTCGAGGAGGAGGGGTCGAGGGGAGTCAAGGGGTCAAGGGGAGCGGTCGAGGAGAGGGTCAAGGGAGCGGTCGAGGAGAGGAGTCAAGGGGGGGAGCGGTCGAGGAGGAGGAGTCAAGGGGAGCGGTTCGAGAGGAGAGTCAAGGGGAGGAGGTCGAGGAGGAGTCAAGGGGGAGCGGTCGAGGAGAGGGGTCGAGGGGAGCGGTTCGAGGAGGAGGAGTCAAGGGGAGCGGTCGAGGAGGAGGGTCAAGGGGGAGCGGTCGAGGAGGACGGGTCGAAGGGGAGGGTCGAGGAGGAGAGTCAAGGGGGAGCGGTCGAGGAGGAGGAGTCAAGGGGGAGGGAGGAGGAGGATCAAGGGGAGGAGGAGGAGGTCAGGGGGAGGTCGAGGAGGAGGAGTCAAGGGGGAGCGTCGAGGAGGAGCGGTCAAGGGGGAGCGGTCGAGGAGGAGGAGTCAAGGGGGGAGGGTCGAGGAGGAGGGTCAAGGGGAGGGTCGAGGAGGAGGCAGGGGAGCGGTCGAGGAGGAGGGGTCAAGGGGAGCGGTCGAGGAGGAGGTCAAGGGGGAGCGGTCGAGGAGGAGGGGTCAAGGGGGAGCGGTCGAGGAGGAGGGGTCAAGGGCGAGCGGTCGAGGAGGAGGGGTCAAGGAGCGCGTCAGAGGAGGAGAGTCAATGGGGGAGCGGCGAGGAGGGGTTCAAGGGGGAGCGGTCGAGGAGGAGGGGTCAAGGGGAGGGTCAGGAGGAGGGATCAAGAGGAGCGGTCGAGGAGGAGGATCGAGGGGAGCGTTCGAAGGAGGAGGGTCAAGGGGGAGGGTCTGAGGAGGAGGGGTCAAGAGGGAGGCGGTCGAGGAGGAGGAGTCAAGGGGAGCGGTCGAGGAGGAGCGGTCAGGGGAGCGGTCGAGGAGGAGGAGTCAAGGGGGAGCGCGTTCGAGAGGGGTCAAGGGAGCGGTCGAGGAGGAGATCAAGGGAGCGGTCGAGAGAGTCGGGGAGCGGTCGAGGAGGAGGGTCAAGGGAGCGTCGAGGAGGAGGAGTCAAGGGGAGCGTCGAGGAGAGAGTCAAGGGGAGGTCGGAGGAGGGTCAAGGGGAGCGGTCGAGGAGAGGTCAAGGGCGAGCGGTCGAGGAGGAGAGTCAATGGGGCGAGCTCGAGGAGGAGGGGTCGAGGGGAGCGGTTCGTCGAGGAGAGGAGTCAAGGGGAGGGCGGGGTCGAGGAGGAGGAGTCAAAGGAGCGGTCGGAGAGGAGTCAAGGGGAGGGTCGAGAGAGGATCAAGGGGGAGCGGTCGAGAGGAGGGGTCGAGGGACGGTCGAGCGAGGCAAGGGGGGAGGCGGTCGAGGAGGAGGAGTTCAAGGGGAGCGGTCGAGGAGGAGGAGGTCGAGGGGCAGCGCGTCGAGGAGGAGGGTCAGGGGGAGCGGTCCGAGGAGAGGGTCCAAGGGAGCGGTCGAGGAGGAGGGGTCAAGGGGAGCCTCGAGAGGAGGGTCGGGGAGCGGTCGAGGAGGAGAGTCAAGGGGAGCGGTCGAGAGGAGGGTCAGGGGGGCGTCGAGGAGGAGGGGTCAAGGGAGCGGTCGAGGAGGAGGTCAGGGGGGAGGAGGCAGGAGTCAAGCGGCCGAGGAGGAGGGTCCAAGAGGGGAGCGTCGAGGAGGAGGGAGTCAAGGGGGAGCGTCGAGGAGGAGGAGTCCAAGGGGAGCGTTCGAGGAGGAGGGTCGAGGGGGAGCGGTCGAGGAGGAGGCGGTCAAGGGGAGCGTCGAGGAGAGGGGGTCAAGGGGGAGCGGTCGAGGAGGGAGGTCAAGGGGAGCGGTCGAGGAGGAGGGATCAAGGGGAGCGGTCGAGGAGAGGGGGGAGCGGTCGAGGAGGAGGGGTCAAGCGGGAGGGGTCGAGGAGGAGGATCAAGGGGAGCGGTCGAGGAGGAGGGGTCAAGGGGGAGCGGTCGAGGGGAGGAGAGCACAAGGGGAGCGAGGAGGGTCAAGGGGAGCGGTCGAGGAGGAGGGATCAAGGGGAGCAGAGAGGGTCAAGGGGGAGCGGTCGAGGAGGGGTGTCAAGGGGAGCGTCGAGGAGGAGGGTCAAGGGGAGCGGTTCGAGGAGGAGGATCAAGGGGAGCGGTCGAGAGGAAGGGGTCAAGGGGGAGCCGGTCGAGAGGAGGGGTCAAGGAGCGGTTGCGAGGAGGAGGGGTCAAGGGGGAGCGGTCGAGGAAGGGGGTCAAGGGGGACGGTCGAGGAGGAGGGGTTCGAGGGGAGGGTCAAGGGGGAGCGGGTCGAGGAGGAGGGTCAAGGGGAGCGGTCGAGGAGAGGAGGTCGAGGGGAGCGGTCGAGGAGGAGGGTCAAGGGGGAGCGGTCGAGGGGAGGGGTCAGGGGGTCGAGGAGGAGGAAGGAAGCTGGGCGATCGGTCGAGGAGGAGGAGTCAAAGGGTCGCAGGAGGAGGGTCAAGGAGAGAGGTCAGGAGGGAGGGTTCGAAGGCGGAGCGGTCATGAGGGGGAGCGCTTCGAGAGGGGGAGGGGTCGAAGGGCAAGGGGGAGCGGTCGAGGAGGAGGAGGGGCGGTCAAGGGGGGGCGGGGAGGGGTCGAGGAGGAGGGGTCAAGGGCGGAGCGGTCTCCGCAGGAGAGGGATCGGTCGAAGGGCGGCGAGCGGTCGAGGAGGCAGGGTGTCAAGGGGGAGCGGTTCGAGGAGGAGGGGAGGAGAGGGGGAGCGAGTCGCGAGGGGTCGAGGAGGCAGGGGTCAAGGGGGAGCGGTCGAGGGGAGGAGTCAATGGGGAGCGGTTGAGGAGGAGGGATCAAGGGCGAGCGAGAAGGGATCAAGGTGAGGGTCGCAGGAGGAGGAGGGTCGAGGGGGGAGGGTTTCGAGGAGCGAGAGGAGGGGTCAAGGGAGGGGGAGGGGGGCGGGAGCGGTCGAGGAGGAGGCGGTCGAGGGGCGAGCGGTCAGGAGAGTGTCAAGGGAGGGGAGGGTCGAGGCAGGAGCGGTCGAGGGGGAGGGTCAGGGGGAGGGGGTCAAGGGGGAGCGGTCGAGGAGAGGGTCAGGGGGAGCGGTCGAAGGAGGGGTCAAGGGGAGCGTCTCGAGGAGGAGGGAGAGTCAATGGGGAGCGGTCGAGGAGGAGGGGTCAATGGGGGAAGCCGGTCGAGGAGGAGGGGTCAAGGGGAGGTCGAGGAGGACGGGTCAAGGCTGGGAGGGAGCGAAGGCAGGAGGGGTCAAGGGGAGGGGTCGAGGAGAGGGAGGTCAAGGGGGTAGGGTCGAGGAGAGCGGCGTTCAAGGGCGAGGTCGAGGGAGGATGTCAAGGGGACTGCGTCAGAGGGTCAAGGGGACGCGCGTGCGAGGTGGAGGGCGTCAAGGGGACGGGGTCAAGGGGGAGGGGTCGAGGAGGCAGGGGGTCAATGGGGAGCGGTTCGAGGAGGAGGGGTCGGTCAATGGGAGCGGTCGAGAGGAGGGAGTCAATGGGGAGCGGTCGAGGAGGAGGCGGTTCAATGTGGGAGCGGTATCGAGGAGGAGGGATCAAGGCGGAGAAGCGTCGAGCGGAGGCAGGGGTCAATGGACGCGAGCGGTCGGAGGCAGGAGGGGGTTCGAGGGGGAGCGGTCGAGGCGGAGGGACAAGGGGAGCGGTCCCGAGGAGGAGGGGAATCAAGGGGGAGCGCGTCGAGCGAGGAGCGTCAAGGGGCGAAGCGGTTCGGCAGCGAGGAGGAGGGTCAAGGGGAGCGCGGTCAGAGGAGGAGGGTCGAGGGGGAGCGCGTCGAGGGAGGAGGGGTCAAGGGGAGCGGTTCGAGGAGGAGGGGTCGAGGGGGCGGTCGAGGAGAGGTCTAAGGGGAGCGGTCGCAGGATGGAGGAGTCAATGGCGGGACGGCGAGGAGGAGGGTGGTCAATGGGAGGGTCGAGGAGGAGAGTCATGGGGCAGCGTCGAGGAGGAGGGGTCATATGGGGAGCGGTCTCGAGGAGGAGGGTTCGAGGGGGAGGCGAGTCCGAGGAGGAGGGTCCAAGGGCGAGCGGTTCGAGGAGAGCGGATCAAGGGGAAGCTGGTCAGGAGGAGGGTCAAGGGGGATGGGGTCGAGGAGGAGGGTCAGGGGGAGGGGTCGAGGAGGGGGGTCAAGGGGAGGGGTCGAGGAGGAGCGGGTCGTTCCAAGGGGCGATGCGGTCGAGTGAGAGGGTCAAGGGGTGGAGCGGTTTCTCGAGGAGGAGGGGTTTTCCAAGGGTGGAGCAGCGTCTCGAGGTGACGGGGTCAAGGGCGGAGGAGTCAAGGGGCGAGGGGTCGAGGAGGAGGTCAAAGGGGAGCTGTTCGAGGAGGATCGGGGTCAAGGATGGAGACGAGTCGAGGAGAGGAGGTCGGTCAAGGTGGGAGCGGTCGAGTGAGAGGGGTCAAGGGGGCGAGCGGGTCGAGGAGGAGGGATCAAGGGAGGGGAGGGAGAGGAGAGAGGAGCGGAGAGAGGAGGGGGAAGACGAGGATATCGAGAAGAGAAGAGGAGAAGGATGCTACGAGGGATGATGACCATGATAGAATGGAACTCTCTCTTCTTATCTCTCATCTCCTCTCGTCGTCTCCGCTACCTCTCTGCTCTCCTCTGGCTCCTCTCTCTCTCTTTCTCTCCTCATGTATTGGAGTAAAACTGTTTCTCGGCTTAATGAGAATCGGTAGTGAGGTGAGGCGGCGGAGGGTTCGAGCCGGAGGGGCGGATCAAGGGGAGCGGTCGCAGGAGGAGGGATCAAGGGGGAGCGGTCGGAGGAGGAGGGTCAAAGGGCGAGCGGTCGAGGGAGAGAGGGGGTCGAGGGGGAAGCGTGTCGAGGAGGGGATCAAGGCGGTGGGAGCGGTCGGAGAGGGAGGGGATTCAAGGTGGGAGCGGTCAGGAGGAGGAGCGAGTCAATGGGGAGGAGGGATCAAGGGGGAAGCGGTCCTCGAGCGGAGGCGGAGGGATCAAGGGGGAGCGGGTCAGAAGGGGAGGGTCAAGGGGGAGGCGTTCGAGGAGGAGGCGGTCGGGAGGGTCGAGGAGGAGGCAGTCAACATGGGGAGAGGGTCAAGGGCGAGCGGGTCACGAGGAGAGGGATAACGGGGGAGCGGTCAAGGGGGAGGGTCCAAGGGGGAGGCGGTCGAGGGGATGGGTCAAGGTAGGAGGGTCGAGGAGGAGGGGTCAAGGGGAGCGGTCGAGTGGAGGGTCAAAGGAGGAGGGGTCAGGGGGAGGGGTCGAGGGGAGGGGTCACAGGGAGCGGTCGAGGGGGAGGGTCAGGGGGAGGGTCGAGGGGGAGTGGTCAAGGGGGAGGGGTCGAGGAGGTAGGGGTCAGGAGGAGGGTCAAGGGGAGCGGCTGAGATCGAGGGTCAAGGGCGAGCGGGGGTCGAGGAGGACGGGTCTAAGAGTCGAGCGGTTCAAGGGCGAGCGCGTCGAGAGGGAGGACACGTATAGGCATGTAGCATCTTGGGGTTAAAGTATAAGGAGCTAGGCTCTCAAATTCCCTTAAACACACACACACACACACACACACACACACACACACACACACACACACCCACACCACACACACACACACACACACGCACACACCCGCCCACCCACCCACACCCACATCCACACACCCCTCACACCACACCCACACCCTCAACACCGCCTACTCTCGACTGAGGGTAGCGAGAGAGGAGAGGAGGTGGCGGGTGGGCGTGGGGGGTAGGGGTGGGCGTAGGAACCAGGGACTCACCAGGACGAGGACTGGGCGTAGCAGGGGTCCGCGCGCCTGCAGGAGCTCACGCCCGTCGGAGTCGCTGTAGTGGAACCTCGCGCCCTTGCCTGGAGGGGGGAGAGGGGGAGGGGGTGAAGGTCTTCAATCTTGGGAGTTTTGGCTCGAAATTGGGTTTAAATATCTGATACAGATATATGAATAAAATGAAAAATGGTTTAAATATCTGATACAGACACGAATAAAATGAAAAATCTAATAGACATATAAATAAAATGAAAAATGGTTTAAATATCTAAGACATGTAAATAAAATGAAAAATGGTTTAAATACCTAATAGATATATAAACAAAATTAAGAATGACGTTTAAATATCTAATATAGACATACAAATAAAATGAAAAATTGTTTAAATATCTGACATATAAATAAAATGAAAAATGGTTTAAATATCTGACAGACATATAAATAAATTGATTTTTTTAAAAATATCTAATACAGACATAAAATAAAATGAAAAATGATTTTAGACATGTATATATTATAAATATACAATATTAGTTAGTTTAGGTAAGTACCTAATATGAGCATATAATATGAATGTCTAAATATCTAATATAATTATACAATAGAAATAAGTTTAAAACAGTATTAATTATACACAAGTATCTTTAGACACAATAAACCAGGAGCAGGAATAACATCTTTTGTTTTCCATTTCCTCATTTTATCAATTTTGTTTTAGTCAACCCTTTATTTTTTCCATCTTCCATGAACCAAACTCTTGACCAATTTAAAAAAATCATTCTTTTACATTTCTTATTTTTCATTTTATCTATATATCTATCTATTCATTTAATTCCTAATCATTCATTATTTTTCTTTTTTTTTATTATTTTTCATTTTATTTATCTATTTATCTATTCATTTAATTAAATATATTCATTCATTATTTTTCTTTTTTTGTTCATTCTTCATTCTATTTATATATTCATCTATTCATCTATTCATCTAATCAATATATTCATTCATCATTTTTCTCGTTTTGTTTAGGTTTCTTTTTTTCATTCATCGTTTTCTCGTTTTGTTTGTTTTCTTTTTCATTATCATTTTTCTTGTTTTGTTTATATTTCTTTTTTTTCATTCATCGTTTTTCTTGTTGTTTTTTTTAATACTCACAGACGATACTCATCGGAGGTTCCTGAGTGCCGCCGCTGTTCAGGAAGATGACACTGGGCACCGTGATGTTCCTGACGTTGTTGTTGTTGTTGTTGTTGTTGTTGTTGTTGTTGTTGTCGGGTCCGAGTGCCAGGAAGTTGGGCGTGGCGAGCTCCTCCCGGACGGCTATACTACGGGCGCCCACGGGAAGTCGGGCCACCACGCTGTAGCCTGCGGGCGGAGGGGGCGGGGTCAGGGTGGGTATGGGGGGGGGAGAGGGAGGGAGGGGAATGGGTAAGGG
>NW_020871514.1:47500-50000 GCF_003789085.1 Penaeus vannamei | reverse complement strand
TTACCTTTTTTTCCCTCCCACTCTTCCACCCCTCTCTAAATTACATTTTTTTTCCTACCACTTTCCCACTCCACTCTAAATGACCTTTTTCCCCCCCGCTCTTCCACCTCTCTCTAAATGACCTTTTTCCCTCCCTCCACCTCTCTCTAACAAGACATTTTTTTCCCTCCCACTCTTCCACCCCTCTTTATCAAGACCTATTTCTTCCCATCACTTTTCCACCCCTCTCTAAATGACCTTCTCCCCCCCCCCAACTCTTCCAGCTGGTTGAACGCACCTTCTGGTCCCCGCAGATGGTGCCTTCCAGGGGCGGTCCCTTCTTGGTCTTGCACAGGTGGGGCGACGAAGAATTACTGCACCACAAGTGGATACAGGGGTCGGTCAGGCTCATCTGCTGGCACAACCCGAAGCTGGGGAAACGCAGAGAAAGATTATAGTTTGTGTGGATATTTTTTGTGGATATTTTTTGTGTGTGTGGGTGTTTTGTGTGGATATTTTTGTGGGTGTTTTGTGTGTGTGGATATTTTTGTGGATATTTTGTTTGTGTGGGTATTTTGTGTGTGGGGTGTTTTGTTGTGTGGTGTTTTGTGTGTGTGGATATTTTTGTGGGTATTTTGTGTGCGGGTGTTTTGTGTGTGTGTGGGTGTTTTTGTGTGTGTGTGTTTTGTGTGTGGGTTTTTTGTTTGTGGGTGTTTGTTTGTGTGTGGAATTTTTGTTTGTGTGGATACTTTGTTTGTGTGGGTGTTTTGTGTGTATGGATATTTTTGTGGGTATTTTTGTGTGCGGGTATTTTGTGTGAGGACATTTTGTGTGTGTGGTGTTTTGTGTGGGTATTTTGTTTGTGTGGTGTTTGTGTGTTGTTGGGTAGTTTTGTGTGTGTGGGTGTTTTTGTGTGTGGGTATTTTGTGAGAATATTTCGTGTGTGGATATTTTGTACGTGGGTATTTTGTGTGTGGATATTTAGTGTGGGTATTTTGTTTGAGGATATTCTGTACGTATTTTGAGTGTGGATATTTTGTGCGTGGATATTTGATGTGGGTATTTTGTGCGTGGGTATTCTGTGCGTGGGTATTTTGTGTGTGGACATTTTGTGTGCGGATATTTTAAATTGCACGAAGGAATCATATATATCTTTTTCTTGTGAATGCTCTTTCATGTACGAAATAATCGTATTTTTCTGTGAATATTTCCAATGGTATGATTTTTTGTGTAGATATTTTTATTATATTTTTATTTCTTGTGAATATTTTACTTTTGTATGAAAATGTTCGTATTTTTTATGAATATTCTTTAATTGTACGAAAGGAATTGTGGGTTTTCATTTTTTGAACATCTTTTTTCTTTAACTAAGAAATATTTTTTCCTTATGAATATTTTTATAACTAGAAAGAATTTCAAGTTTCCAAAGTGTATATTCTTTAATATAAGAAAAATCATAATATTTTATGGACATCTTAAATTGCAATATTTTTTTTTTTTTTTTTAACTTTTTCCTCTGAGCTTTTTAAATTGATAAGAATTGTTTTTTTTTCTTTAAAATATTTTGACTAGAAGAAAGATTTATATTTTTCCTTATGAATATTATTTTCTTCTATGAATGAGACACAACCACATTATTATCATTATCATTATTTATTAATTACTACTACCATTACTATTATCATTACTATTATCATTATTATTATTATCTTTATTATTGTTATTTTCATTATTATTATTATGATAATTATTATCATTATTATTATTATTATTATTATTATTATTATTATTATAATCATTCTTATGATCATTATTATTATCATTATTATCATCATTATTATTATCATTGTTATTATATCATTCTTACCGTTTCAATTCATCTCTGTAGGCAAGTTATTTTTTGTTTTTGCTTTTGTTTATATTTTTTCTTCTTTAGTTTCAATCCTTTACTCCCATTTTTATTCTTTCCCGCATTTTCCCCATTTTGATTTAGATAATGAAATTCCCTTATGGATGTTGTTCGTATAAATCGGTAAAAACATTTAATAGGATGGATCCAGTTTTTTAACATTTAATCTAATATCAATCTAAAATCTATATCAATTACGAATTTAAAAAAGTAATATCACTGAATACGTAACACACACATGATCACAAATACACTCATACATACAGGAACAAAATTACACGGTCATACACACACACACACACACACACACACACACACACACACACACACACACACACACACACACACACACACACACACACACACACCACCACACACACACACACACACACACACACACACACACAAACACACACACACACACACACACACACACACACACGAACAAAATCACACACACACACACACGACACACACACACACACACACACGAACACACACACACACACACACCACACACACACACACACACGACACAAACATCACACACACACACACACACACACACACCACACACACGACACAAAATTCACACACACACACACACACACA
>NW_020871514.1:30000-40000 GCF_003789085.1 Penaeus vannamei | reverse complement strand
ATGATTCGACTTAAAAAAAAAGAAAGAAAAAAAAAACAATAACAAAAAAAAATAACATAACAGCTATGACCTTTACATAACCTTAGTCTTATGAAATAAGAAAACAAAAAAAAAAACGAAAAGAAACATTAAGAAAGGCACGTATTTCTTGCACACTTGCATCCTCTCGTTCTTAGGCTAAAACAGCTGATCGCTCTGAGGCTAAAACAGCTGATCGCTCTGAGGCTAAAACAGCTGATCGCTCTGAGGCTAAAACAGCTGACTCGATTTCAAAACATGTAATTTTTTTTTTTTCTCTCTCTTTCTTTCCCTTTTTTTCTATTTATCTGTTTATCTATCTGTCTGTTTCCCTTGGTATGATGGTGGTATTTATCATTATTATTTTTGTTATCATTGTCGTCGTCACTATCTTTATTATTGTTGTTGTTTATTGTCATTACTGTTTTTAGTATTATCATCATTATCATTATTATTTTATCATTAGCATTGTAGTACCATTATCATTACTGTTTTTATTATTATTTCTGTTGCTATTATCATTATATTTGTCATTATCATTATGATTACTACGATTATTACAGCTATTATTTTTATTTCATTTTATTATTATTGATGTTTAATTATTATTATCATCATTATTATTAATTATTATATTATTATATTATTATTGTTTATTATCTAGTATAATAGTAGTATTAGACTAGTTTAATTTTCAATATTATCACTATGATTATCTTCATTATAATTATGATTAGCATTATGATCATTATCATTGATATTAGCAATATACTCACTATCAGTATGATTATCACACTTACTATTACTATTGTTAGTTATAGTCAGAATTGTTATTGTTATTGTTATTGTCATGCTAAGTAGTACTAGTAGTACTAGTAGTAGTTGTTGTAATAGTAGTAGGTAGTAGTAATAGTAATTATAGTAGTGATAGCAGTAATAATAGTAAAAGTGCTAGTAGTAGTAGTAGTAGTAGTTGTTGTTGTTGTTGTTGTTGTAGTGATAATAGTAATAGTAGTTATAGTAATTATAGTAGTAATAGTAGGAGTAATAGTAGTAGTAATAGTAGTAGTAATAGTAAAATTAGTAGTAATAGTAGTAGTAGTATCAGTAGTAGTAGTCGCAGTAGTAATAGTAGTAGTAGTAGTAGTAGTAATAGTAAAATTAGTAGTAGTAGTTGTTGTAGTATCAGTAGTAGTAGTCGCAGTAGTAATAGTAGTAGTAATAGTAGTAGTAATAGTAAAATAGTAGTAATAGTAGTAGTATCAGTAGTAGTAGTCGCAGTAGTAATAGTAGAGTAAGTAGTAGTAATAGTAAAATAGTAGTAGTAGTAGTTGTAGTATCAGTAGTAGTAGTCGCAGTAGTAATAGTAGTAGTAGTAGTAGTAGTAATAGTAAAATTAGTAGTAGTAGTAGTAGTATGTAGTATCAGTTAGTAGTAGTACAGTAGTAATAGTAGTAGTAGTAGTGCAGATATTACATCATCCTCATTAAAAACAAGGAATCTGTAAAAGTCTACGGACCTCACACTGCATGTTTCACACCCAGTCGAGTGCTCTCTCTCTCTCTCAAAACACTAGTTTATTTCGTGGTTTAAGTTTAACAAGCCGCTTTCGTCCCAGAAACGAGAGGTTTATCGGCAGGTCACACACGTATGCAACATGTTTCAACATTGTCGTTGTTTAGTTGTGGTAAGGGCTCGTGGTAGGCCTACATGGGCTTTGGGGAGGGGGAAGGGGAGGGGGGGGGGGAGTAGGGAGTAGTAACTGCCTCCTCCTGATGTAGGATTTACTCCCCCCCTAACTACCCCCCCCCTTCTATTTTTTTTTCGTTCTAAAAAAGTATAATATTAAAAGCCTATATTTTACTACAATGTTTACAAGTAGCTCAGATAACCAGAATAATTGTTCAATAGAATTACGACTATATTAAGCTGTATCATCGTTCCCGAATGGATATGACCTCAAGCTATATATATATATTTTTTTTTTCTTCATACCCTCCATCGATAGCTTTTCTCCCCCCCCCCCGTCTCCTCACCCTGTGCCCAACATCTTCTAAGATGAGACGAAATATACCTTCTTAACAACTGTAAAACCTCACAAACAACTGGTAGTAACAGTAGTGGGGTAAGATACGTCTTTATAAGTATGTTATAAGTAAGCTTAAGTGTGAACATCTCTCACAGCTTAAAGACTGTGGGAAGTAATGACATCTCGAATACGCTTTAGTTATATTTATTAGCTTCTTAGTAGTTTAAACGACCCCTATTAAGCACCAATCAGGAGACAGTTTTGAGTCGAATGAACCAATAGGAAAGCTGTATTTTTGGCGAGTTCGCTTATTTTCATATTTAATGGGGTTATTTCTTTCGTTATCTGGTAAGAAATGTACTTATTTTAACTGTAAATCTCACAAACAACGGGTAGTAGTAGTAGTAGGGAAAATTACTCCTTTATAAGTATGGTTATAAGTAAAGATAAGCGTGAAGTAACGACACCTTGAATACGCTCTAGTTATATTTATTAGCTTCTTAGTAGTATAAGCGACCCCGAGTATGCAGAATGTAAACAAAGTCAGTCTCGAAAGCCAGGTATCCACTCGTGGTGTATCCGCTTATGGCACTGCTGTTGAAAGTCAGTGAGGATGGGCGGAATGTAACAAAAAATATACCCGACGGGTTCTATTACCTTTTGTCGCTTTTTTTCTTTTCTTTCTTTCTTTTTTGTAATTTAAGAATGATATGAAGGTTAAATGACTTGATGTGTGTTGTTTTCTCTCTCTCTCTCCTCTCTCTCTCGTCTCTCTCTCTCTCTCTCTCTCTCTCTCTCTCTCTCTCTCTCTCTCTCTCTCTCTCTCTCTCTCTCTCTCTCTCTCTCTCTCTCTCTCTCTCTCTCTCTCTCTCTCTCTCCTTCTTCTCTCTCTCTTCTCTCTCTCTCTCTCTCTCTCTCTCTCTCTCTCTCCTCTCTCTCTCTCTCTCTCTCTCTTCTCTCTCTCTCTCTCTCTCTCTCTCTCTCTCTCTCTCTCTCTCTCTCTCTCTCTCTCTCTCTCTCTCTCTCTCTCTCTCTCTCTCTCTCTCTCTCTATCTATCTATCTCTTTCTCTCTCTATCTCTCTCTCTATCTATCTATCCTCTATCTCTATCTCTCTCTATCTCTATCTATCTATCTACCTCTCTATATCTATCTCTTTTTTTTTTGTTTCTTTTTGTAAAGTCTACTCGCTTGCTGTGCTGTCAGCTAACTACATGATCCACTGTACGGTGTCCATTAAAGGTAATTACGTAAATAAACCTACCTGTGCAACCTATTTATCACTGCAACCATAGGCATGCAACAAATTTCACTTGAAACCCCTTTTTCAATGCCAAAACGCACACAAAAAATATTCCTGTCTATCTGGAATGTACCATCACCACCACCTCCATCACCACCACCTGCACCACCATCACAACCACTTCCACCACCTCCACCACCAGCACCAGCACCACCACCTCCATAAAGCAGTTTTTTATGTAAATGGAAATATCCCGTAATGCATATATAATATATATGTGTGTGTGTGTGTGTGTGTGTGTGTGTGTGTGTGTGTAATGATACCCATAGGAGGAATAGATTGGAATGCTTTAAACTTTTGTGATGGGGTGGCACTCGTTGGCACTATACTATTTGTTTACTATTTCTATCATTCCTTCCTTCTTCTCTCTTCTCTTACCTTTATTTTCATCTGCAGATATTTTTTTTTAATCCTTCTTTATTACTTTCTTCTGATTTTGTTTGTTTGTTTGTTTCTCCAGCCTCTTGTTTTATTCATAAGGTCGAAAGAGATCGTACCCTCTTTTCTTTTTCCTTTTTCTTCGGGTCAATAAGAGTCCAAACCACTTGCTCTGCGCCTCGGATTAGGTCGGGATTCCTCTGAAGTGGTTTGCTTTGGGAAATCGTTCTCGGGGGTTAAGTACACAACATATAGGGCTGTAGGTGTATTTGTGGGGCTCTTGAGGGCGTGTGTGTGTTTTACGCGCACACACGACGTATCTGTATGTATATGTGTTGTGTGTGTGTGTCTGTTGTGTGTTGTGTGTGTGTGTGTGTGTGTGTCTGTGTGTGTGTGTGTGTGTGTGTGTTGTCGTGTGTGTGTGTGTGTGTGTGTCGTGTTGCGTGTGCATATGTATATACTATATAATTAATATTAATATATATTATATATATATAATATATATATATATATATATAATATAGTTAATATATATATAATATATTTCTATACATATATATGCAATATATATATACATTATGTATATATATTAGATATATATGTATATGAATATATATATGTATTATATTTATATTGTAAATAAATATATATATATATATATATATATTATATATATATAATATTATTATATATATATAAAAGTATATGTATGTATACTGTATATTTGTGTATAATCTTTTCCCCGTTTCTTTTCCTTCCTTTCGGAGTTAATGGGTGTGGTGTGTTTGTGTATGTGTGCGCGTGTGTGTGTTGTGTGTGTGTGTGTCTATATATATATATATATTATATATATATATATATATATATATATATATATATACTATACATACATACATACATACATATGTATATGTATGTATGTATACTGTATATTTCTGTTTACTCATTTCCCCGTTTCTTTTCCTCCTTTCGGAGTCCCTGACCTCTGCATCGGAATTCTTGGTTGGCGATTTAAATACCGGATGAGGCCTTGTGACCCTCGCCCGCGGGGCCGTTGCGCTGCTGCTGCCTGGGTCACGGTGCAGCAAGCAGAGTGGTTGTGGAGGTGTGGGGGTGGAGGTGTGGGGTGTGGTGTGTGGGTGGTTGGTGTGGGATGGGTATAGGGTGTGGGTGAGTGTGGTGTGTCTATCTACAGATAGATAGATAGGTATATATAATAGATATATAATAGATAATAGAATATACTCTGTTAGTCTTTGTGCTTTACAATAACTATAGTATAATATATATATTATATATATATATATATAAATATATATTATATTATATATCATATATATCGTGTTGTTTATATATATAAATATTATATTATACATACATTAACATATTATAATATATATATATATTAATATATACATACATATATATACATTATATATTAAATATATAATATACTATCATTATATATATATATATATATACTTATATCATATATAATATATGTATATGCTATATAAATATAATACAATATATTATACATATATATAATATTTATATTTTGTATGATATGTATAGTTATTATTAAATACTACACTCATCTATCTCGACACACTACCAACACACATATATACTTTACTATACTCTATCTTCTACACACACTTATCTCTATTTTTCTATCCTACGACAGTCACACACTTCTATATATATAATATACTATGGATATTAGTAGAATATATATAGGTCATTATTATTATTATATTATTATATATAGCGCACATCACAACACACACACAATAATTATATATATGTCTTATTATATTATACTTATATATATTATTATATTTTTTATTACACACCACACACCATATCTAAATCACTACACATCATCACTAGCACACACATCACCACACAACAGCAACAGCATATCCATATATATAATATTATATTTTATATATTTTTTTTATCATTATTTTTTACAACTCTATATCACACAGTACTACAGCGTACATCTATATACAAAAAGAGGAGGGAGAGAGAAAGATGCGAGCAAATAGTAAAAAAATTCCCGAGCAGCGAGTTTCACATAAAATAAAACACTAATTATATCCCTTTATGTAATCAGTATGAGATTCAGGCTCTTCCGAAATTGGCGACTCTCATCGGCCAGTCTTTAATTGTTTCTCTCTAATTAGTTTTAATTCTACCTTTCTATGTTAGTATGAGATTTTTGTAACATTTCCTTATTCTGTATTATAAAGTTTTTTGGATTCCGTCGCGGTGTGTTCAATCTGAATATTTTTTGTTGTGCGGATATCTTCCCCCAAACTCCTCCTCCCCTCCCTGCTCTGTCTCTCTCTCTGGTGGTAGGAGGATTGGGGGGGGTGCATGGAAGTAAAGGGAATTTTTGCGGGTTTTTAATATCTATTATCACGCAAAACAGTCACATATAGCTGAATAATGGGAGCTGATGCCCCCTGCAGACGCCCTCCGCCCCCGACCCCAGCCAGAAAACCGAAATATCTCAGTTCGCACGGCAGGACATATCTCTTATGATATCGGATGCCGCAGGGGGGATTTTATTGTTATTATTAAATTTATTATATATCGTATATAATATATTTTAGATTATGTTTATAATACATATTATATTGTGTGGTTGTGTGTATGGCATGTTATGGTATGTAATATATATATATATATATATAGTTTATATATATATATATATATATATTAGATGTTATATACATTTATTATTTCTTGTTTATTTGATATTGTATGTATATATACGTTTAATTTTAAACTATGTTAGAGAGTATGTATATATTATAGTATTGTATACGGTTAGGAGTAGAGGGGTAATATATTATGGTGTTAGGATGGTATAATAGGTAGGTACACGATTACATACATGAAGCTTACAGTAGCACGATACATTACGATTACACACATACATACGATTTACTACATACATACATTGACATCACACGACCATACACACACACACACACACACACACCACACACACACACACACAACACACACACACACACACACACACACCACATAAGTTATATATAGTATATATATCTATATATATATATATCATTATATATTCTGGTATAACAGTATATATCTGTATGAGTATAAAATTAATCAAACATAAAGATCGTAAGAAAATTGAAGACTACGAACACGCCAGTAACGGCCTGCCTCGGGCTTCTCGCCCTCGTGCGAGATGCGCTGGTTCCGCTCCAAGAGTGACTGTTTCGCGAGACGGTGCAATTGGCGGGTCATTCGGAGTCGAGGGAGGATTGCGTCATCTGTCAAGGGGTAGGCTTTCGGAGATGACACGTGGCGGGAGAAGGTGGGTCGTGTGTTGTGTGTGTGGTTGTGGGTGGTTTTTGGGGTTTCTGTATTTTTGCGTCGTTTTTTTTTTTCTTCTTCTTCTTTTCTTCTCTAATCTATTTCTTTCTATCCCTCTTTCTTCTCTCTCTCTCTCTCGTCTCTCTGCTCTCTTCTCTCTCCTCTCTCTCTCTCTCTCCTCTCTTCTCTCTCTCTCTCTCTCTCTCTCTCTCTCTCTCTCTCTCTCTCTCTCTCTCTCTCTTTCTCTCTCTCTCTCTTTCTCTCTTTCCCTCTCTCTCTTTCTCTCTCTCTCTCTCTCTCTCTCTCTCTCTCTCTCTCTCTCTCTCTCTCTCTCTCTCTCTCTCTCTCTCTCTCTCTCTCTCTCTTCTCTCTCTATCTCTCTCCTCTCTCTCTCTCCCTCTCTCTCTCTCTCTCTCTCTCTCTCTCTCTCTCTCTCTCTCCTCTCTCTCTCTCTCTCTCTCTCCTCTCTCTCTCTTACTCCTGTTTACCTTGTTTACTCTTTCCTCACCCCCCGGTATCTATTTACCTGTCAACCGTTTCTTGGAAAATAAGTCACACGATCGGGGCTCTTGGGAAATAAGTCACACGGTTTATCTTTAATGTTTACATGCTGTCCTTAAAAAATTAAAATAAAAAGTTGAATACTCAGTGACTTTGAAAGATGATTATCAAAAAAAATGAGGAAATTCGTTATGAAAAGTTATGTAATCGGGTTTTTCTTACGCTCTCAACTGGGAAAAATTGTCCGAACACTTAACGGTTAAGAAAATGACGATAGTAATCCTCAAGACACAAAAATAATAAGCTCAGAAAATAAAAATATATATATATATATCGAGCTCTTTTGCCTTGACAGCGACAAGTGACACATAATCCGCCGTGAATAGCAACTTCTTTTCCCGCGGATTAAGCCACCATTCGAAACGAGGGTTGATGATCGACTCCCTCGATTTCGAACACGTAAATGAGGGTTTTACGTAAGGTTAATTTGCATGTGTGTCATTCAAGGTGAAGGGACCCACCTCATACCTAGGTCAACTCGCAGCGTTGCCAATGGGCGAGCCACGTGTCGACTCTTGGATCCGGAACATATGTTTGTGCGAATAGCAGTGTGTTTCGGACAGGAGGTTCGAAACAGGCGGTTCGCTCGTGGGTATCACTGAGTGCGGTGTCCGTGGAAGGGGAATGAACTGTGCGGATAAGAGGAAATAATGAACAGGGAGAGGGAGAAACTATTGCATGGTTAATATGAACAATATATGAGATGTTGAGTCGTGTTATGCCATTTTTGTCTGTAATTTCTGAAGGGTTTGTCTTAATTTTTGGCTGTAGTATCAACCTTATTTTAAGAGAAGGAAGGGAAAGAGGGGTGAGTGGAGAGAGAGAGAGAGAAGGGAGAAGGAAGTACGAGAGAGCGAGAGAGGGGGGGGGAAGGAGAGAAGAGAGAGAAGGAGGGAAGGGAGGGAGAAAGAGACAGACAGACAGACACAGAGAAAGAAAGAGAGAGAGACAGGCTGGCAGACAGAGAGAGACGGTACTTGACTGATTGAATGATAATGATGGGTGTGATGTGATGAATCAATGATAGCCTTGATGATGATAGGATTAGTGATAATGATAAATGATATTAGGAATTGTAATTATCAAACGGTGACGATATTCATGACGACGATGAATTTAGATAACAATAATAACAAAAACAATAATAACAACAATGATGATAATAATAAAAACAAAATAACAAACTAAAAACGAAAAAATGATAATGATAATAACACAAAAACGACACAATAACGATGATGATAAACAACAAAAACAACAATAACGATGATGATAAATAACAAAAAACATGATAAAAAACAACCAAAAACAATGATGGATAAATAACAACAATACAAAATGAATAACAAACAATAATGATAATAACAAAAAAAACATAAGTTGAAACAAACAATGAATAATAACAACAACAATAACGATGATAATAACAAAAAACAAATAACGATGATGATATAAAGAATTTCCCAAAAAAATAAAAGTAAAAAAAATCAAAGGAAAAAGACAAAAAGAAAGAAAAAAAAATTATATTAGCAACAACTTGACTGAATGTCGTGGTTGTCTTTCTCTTTAACATCAGTTTTATCATTATTATGTTCTTTTATTAGCGGTTGTTTCCTCTGTTCCTGCTTTTGGTGTTTTCGACCATTTCTTTTTTTTCTTTTTTTTTCGTATTATTATTATCATTGTTCGTGTAATTTTATGATGATTATTATTTTTTATTTCATTATTAGTTATTGTTATTATTGTTTTGTTATTTATGTATTTATTATTATTTATTATATTATTATTATTATATTTATATTATATATTATTTTATTTTATTATTATTATTATTATTATTTATTATTACTTATTATTATTCTTTATTATTAACTATTACTATATATATCATTGTTGTTGTTGTTACAAATCATTTTGTTTATTATTTTTATTGTATTATCATCTTTCTTATTATCACCACACATCATTCATCATTTCCTTCTTCTTGATTCTTCCTCTTCTTCTACTTTCTTTCGTCCCTTTCTTATTATTTTTCTAGTTCCATTCAATTCTTTTTTGTGTCCTTTTTTCTTCCTTCTTTCGTGACTTCACATTCAATNGAGAGAGGGAGGGAGGGAGGGAGAGAGAGAAGAGAAGGAGAGAGAGGAGAGAGGAAGAAGAGAGAGAGAGAGGAGGAGAGAGAGAAGAGAAGAGAGAGAGAGAGAGAGATAGAGAGAGGAGAGAGAGAGAGGAGAGGAGAGAGAGAGAGAGAGAGAGAAGAGAGAGAGAGAGAGAGAGAGAGAGAGAGAGAGAGATGAGAGATAGATAGATAGATAGATAGATAGATAGAGAGAGAGAGAGAGAGAGAGA
>NW_020871514.1:17500-20000 GCF_003789085.1 Penaeus vannamei | reverse complement strand
ACCCCCTCTGACTTTCCCCTCCCCACATTCGTCCTATGTGCTCCCCGCCCCCCACACTCCTCCTTCGCCATCCCACTTTTCCTGCACGCCCATTTCCTTCACCCCCTCCCCTCCCACTTCCGCAATAGCCCTTCGCCCCACTTCCCCTCCTTCCCTCCTTCCCCCCTTCCCGCGCCGCGGCTCCGCGGCGGGCCCCATCCCTGTTGCTGCGCTTTCGCGTTCCTCCCCGTGTCCAGCCTTCGCGCGTATTATTTTTTCTCTCTTTTCTGCGTTGTGCTTGTGGTCTTTGTTTTCTCTTTGGTTTTGCGGATTTTGTTTTTGTTATGTGTTGTTTGGCCGCTGCCGCTGTCTGTCTCTCTGCCCCACGTCTTCTCCTCGCTCTTCCTTCTGTCTCTTCTTTCTCCTCTCTCGCTCGTCCAATCTCCAGTCTTCTCCCATCCCGTCCTCTCTTCTCTTCTCTGTCTCGTCTCTCTCTTCTCTCTCTCTCCCTCCTCTCTCCTCGGTCTCTCTCTTCTCTCTCTCTCTCTCTCTATCTCTCTCTCGTCGTCCTTTATCTCTTCTCTCTCTCTGCTTCTTCGCTTTCCTGTCTTTCTCTCTCTCATCTCTCTACTCTGTCGCTCATCTGTCTCGCTCCTCTCCGACCTCCGTCTCGCTGCTCTGCTCGTCTCTCCCCTCTCTCTCTCTCCTCTCTTCGTCTTCTCTCTCGTTCCGCCGTCGCTCGGGCTGCTCCTCTCTTCCCGTATCTCTCTCTCTTCTCTCTCTCGTCCTCTCTCCCTCTTCTCTCTCCTTCTCTCTCTCTCTCTCTCTCCCCTCTCTCCTTCTCTCTCGCTCTGTCTTTGTCTCGTAGCTTTTTCCTCTCCGCCTTCTCTCTCCTTCCTTCCCTTCATCTCCCTTCTCCTTCTTCTCCCTTCTGTTATTCTTAGATAAAAGACAGAAAAAAGGAAAATTACGATTAAAGCCCTGGCAAGAGCAGAAGCGCCAAGCAAAAGGTGAAAGAGTTTTTTTTTTTTTTTTTTTACAATCTCCGTGAAAACAGAAGGTAAAGCCAATATATGGATATTATAATGAGGGTAATGATGATAATGATAATAATAGAAATAATAGTAATAATAATGATATATCAATAATGATAATAAAGCCAATATATGGGTAGATAGGAAGGAAGAGACAGATACATTATCAGGCAGACAGGCAGATAGGCAGGAAGGCATACAGGTTAGTATGTAGGTAGGCAGGCATAGCGGCAGACAGGCTGGCAGGCATAGAGGCAGGCATACAGAGAGGCAGGCAGGTTGGCAGGCATACAGGCAGGTATACAGGCAGGCATGTAGGCTGGCAGGCATAGAGGCAGGTATGTAGGCAGGCAGGCATATAGAAAGGCAAGCAGGGAGGCAGGCAGGTTGGCAGACAGACAGGAAGGCATAGAGGCAGGTAAGCAGCCAGGCAGCCAGACAGGCAGAGAGACAGGTAGACAGACAGGCAGATAGAAAAAAATACAAATAAACAGACATTTGGACATATAGACGAACAGATAAACAATTAGATAGACAGACAGGTAGATTACACAGATAGACAATTAAACAGGCACAAGACGAACAGCTAAACAGACAGACACAGACGAACAGCTAAACAGACAGACACAGACGAAGCAGCTAAACAGACCACAGACGAACAGCTAGACACTAGACGAACAGACAGAACAGACACAGACAACAGCTAACAGACAGACACACAGACGAACAACTAAACAGACAGACAGGGCAGACAGGTAGACAGTACGAAATAGACAGACAGGACAGACATAGACACAGGTAGACACACAGACAGACACACAGACAGACAGAAAAGGCCACAGCACCCGAGCTTCTCCTTATCCTTGTAATGAGGTCTACACCATTGAAGGCCCTTAGTGTTGGTCGGCGAGAAGGTCGCTGCGTCCATGCCCCCTCGCGGGACTCTCGCCCTTACGTCCCCGCCGTGCTGATAATTTAATGGCGGGTATTCTCAAGACGAAGTGGCTGGGAAAATCTTTTTAATTTATTCCCTGCACAGCGCCTCCCTCCTCCTCCTCCTCTCCTCCTCCTCCTCCTCCTCCTCCTCCTCCTTCCTCCTCCTCTCCTCCTCCTCCTCCTCCTCTCCTCCTCCTTTCCTCCTCCTCCTCCTCCCTTCCCTCCTTCTCCTCTCCCCTCCTCCTCCTCCTCCTTCTTCTCCTCCTCCTCTCCTCTCCTTCTCCCTCCTCCTCTCCTCCTCCTCCTCCTCCTCCTCTCCCTCCTTCTCCTCCTCCCCTCCTCCTCCTCCTTCTCCTCCTCCTCCTCCTCCTCCTCTCTTCTCCTCCTCCTCCCTCCTCCTCCTCCTCCTCCTCCTCCTCTTCGCCCTTCGTCTCCCTTCCATCCCCTCTCCCTCGCTGCTCGCCCTCGCGCTCTCCCCTTCGCCCCTCCGCTGGTCTTCGCTGTGGGGGTGGGGGGGTGGGGGTGAAGGAGGGGGGGAGAGTACTGCCCTT
>NW_020871514.1:7500-12500 GCF_003789085.1 Penaeus vannamei | reverse complement strand
CCCCTTCTCTCCTCCGTCTTTTCTCCCTCTTCTCTCCTCCGTTTTTCTCCCTCAAGTCTCCCTTCCCTCCCTCTCCATTTCTCCTTTTCCCCCATTTCACACTTTCCGTTATACCCCCTTCCCCCCCTTCCCTTCCTTCTCTCCTCCTCCTTCTCCCTTTCTCTCTCTCCTCTAGCTCCTTCCTCTCCCTTCCTCCCCTCCCATGTTCTCTTTCCTCTCTCCCCTTCTTCCCCTTCTCTCGTTCCGCTAGCTCCTTCTTCTCCCTTCCTCCCTCCCCATTTCCCCTTCTTCCTCCCTCCTTCCTCCCCCCTGTCTCTCCCCCTTCCCCCACCCACCCCCTTCCCCTTAGCCGAGGTTCGCTGTTGACGCCATCATCTATTAACCCACTGGGTGTCGACGGGGGGGGGGGGGGGGGGGTGGAGAGAGAGGGGCGAAGAGGGGAGGGCGGAGATGGAGCGGGGGGCCCCCGATCACCGCTCCTTCTGCCTCCCCTTCGTCAGGGATTTGGGAGTGGAGGGGAATTGCGGGGGGCTTTGCGTACACAAGTTACATGCCGTGTGTTGGAGTGCAAGCGTGCGAAAGTTCATTCATTCACACTTACATACTTACATTCATAGGTACGTGGATAGATACATACGATAAAATATACACGGTACACTACCTTACACATGCACACACAATCACACACACACACAAACGCAGAACACAAACACAGACACAACAGCAATCACCACACACACACACACACAGAACACACCACACACACGCATAACGTATATTAGTATGTGTGGGCTGTGTCTGTGTTACTGTGTGTGTGTGTGTGTGTGTGTGTGTGTGTGTGTGTGCTGTGTGGTGTGTGTGTTGTGTGTGTGTGTTGTGGTGTGTGGTCTAATATATATGATGTTACAATGTGTATATATAATATATATATATATATATATATATATATATATAGTTATATATATATATAATATATATATGATAATATATATATATATATATATATATATATATATATATATATATATAAATGTTATCAATCATTTATTCAAAGACAAACATAATATAATGAATTCATACAACAAAACTACCACACAAGCAAATAATAAATGAATATACCAACGTGTCTACAAATACACACATAAAAAAGGTACCCACACATAAAGCAGAAAAAAACGTGAAAAAATGTAGAAGAAAAAAATTAAAAAAAACATGAAAAAAAAATTGACTTCCAATCGTGTCCGAGAATAGAAACGAAGGGATGAAGAAAGAGAGACTTGTAAATGTCTTTTGAGAAATAGGATTAAATATTCCCGTGATGTTTTTTACTGTCATTCTGTACTGTTAGATTTAAAGGTAGACTGGGTTTAGAGAGAGAGACGAGAGAGAGAGAGAGAGAGAAGAGAGCAGAGAGAGAGGAGAAGAGAGGAGAGAGAGGAGAGAAGGAGAGAGAAAGAGAGAGAGAGAGAGAGGAGACGACAGAGAGAGAGAGAGAGAGAGAGAGAGAATGATAGAAAGATAGATAGATAGATAGAGAGAGAGACAGACAGAACAGACAAGAGAGAGAGAGAGAGAGAGAATGATAGAAGATAGATAGATAGAGAGAGAGAGAGAGAGAGAGAGAGAGAGAGAGACAGACAGACAGACAGACAGACAGACAGACAAACAGACAGACAAACAGAGAAAGTGGAACGGAATGTGGTGTATATATATCGTTTCAGGATTATGAATAGTCATTCGCGTAATACTCACTGCCATTCTGCCATGATATATCTAAAGTCAGATTAGGTCAACAAAAGAGCGAGAGAGAGGGAGAGAGAGAGAGAGAGAGAGAGAGGAGAGAGAGAGAGAGAGAAGAGAGAGAGAGAGAGAGAGAGAGAGAGAGAGAGAGAGAGAGAGAGAGAGAGAGAGAGAGAGAGAGAGAGAGAAGTCTATCAAACAGTGAGATAAAATTTTTAAAGTAAAAAAAATGAAAAAAAAGGAAAAGCGTAATCACTTGATAACAAGAAGATAAAGGCAACCGACAAAAACGGAAATATCAAAGACACATCCAACGCAAATGGTCCGAAACCAGACGGGTGGTGGATGGCAGTAAATTCCACCACTCAGCCTACTCCGAGACCTGTTTCCCGCAGGTGGAGGATTTCAGGATTTCTGTGGAAGTGGATATTTATGCTGGGAAGGGATGGGGAGGGCTAGAGAAGGAGGGGATGGGGGGGGGGAGGGAGGGAGAGGGAGGGGGACCGTCGTGGACTGATTCCTAAAACAGCGTCTCATTTCTTCCAATAATCCGATGTGGACAGTTTCGTCCGTCGGGAAGTCCACCTCCTCTTTCACAAATAGAATCTAAATGTCCAAAAAGCGCACACATAGGCTCCTTCTCTGGATCCTACACCGCTACAGGGATAAGCCAGGGAGACGCGAACACAGACGGCGGGGGAGCGACCCAGTGTCCTTCCCGTGAGCCGGCGTCGAGCGTTGCAGGGCGTGTGCGGCTCGCCTTCCTCCTCTCCCAGACACTCGCCTGCAGTAATGATCTACCTGTTGCTGCCGTGGGTTTTGTGGCCGCATCCTTGGCCTCCCGCGCTCGAGGTTACCGCTTCGAGGGGCTGAGCCTGCGAGCCCCGAAGGTCCTTGGGGAAGGATGGGAACATATGGCTGGTTCCGCTTCGAGAGGGACCTGTGACAAGCTATCATGTATTCGGCGAAGGTTTAGATCCGTTTTACGCTCGTGATCTGATGTTTTTTTTCTTTTTTTTTTTTTGACTTTGATGGCGCGGGAATCTGTTGAGACGTGTTTTCTCGCCTTTCACTTCCTGTTTGGAACAACACCTGCTGTCATCGTGCGCGGAGATATGTATTTCGTTCACATCATGCAGTTATGTTTTTTTTTTTTTTTAACAATGTTATCCTATCCATTCATACATATACATGCTTATCTATTCACTACAGTCATCGATAAAAGAAAAAAAAGAAAGCAATTATTTCGCATACTTCATTCATACACGCAAATGTGCATTCCCTCACGCCCACAGCAGGTCCCCCAATACCGAGAAGCGAGAACCCGTCCCTAAAGTTGCCGCAGAGGGACCCGCCGCCGCCCTCGCCCCCTCGCCGCCCTGCATTCGCCACGCCCTTCTTCCGAGAGGCTGTCCGAAGGCGCTGCGCCCACCGACGGCGTCTTGGAGGTCATCGTCACCCACTGCAGAAGGCCAGCGGCGGCGGCGGCGGCGGAGGAGAGGAGAAGGAGAAGGGGAGGCCGGCCGAGACGAGGAGCGGTGGGCGTCTCGCGAATCGATTCCCGGGGTCGCGGCGAGGGATTCGGAACCCGTCTCGAGCGCTCGGATCCTCAGCCACAACGCGGACCGTCCGGCTTTTGTTTCATCCGTTGATTTATTTCCGCGCGAACGGCTGCTGCTCTCTCGCTATGGTCCGCAGCGCTAACCGATCTCCCTCGCCCCTTCCTCGCTAATAGAATAACATGTATGCGAAAATTCTGGCATGAAAATCGGAGTGGGAAAGGCACAGCGAATTTATTTTCCGAAATTCTGAAGTGGACGCGCGATGTTTCAGATAAAGTTAGGGATGTTGGCAAGCGCCGCCCACCGGCCGGGAAACGGACGCTTTTTCCGTTTTGAAATACACCGGAAGCAAACGCGGTCCGTGACGGCGTTGAATAAGGGAGGCTCTTGGAATGGGGCTCTTGCCTTCTCCTTTATGCATCTATATCTATATCTATCTATCTATCTATCTATCTATCTATCTATCTACTATATATACTATATATATATATATATATATATATATATATATAATATACATACATATATATATGTGTGTGTGTGTTGTGTGTGGTGTGTGTGTATATATATATATATATATATATATATATATATATATATATATATATATATATATATATATATATATATATATATATATATACATACATATAACCGCAACGAAACTTTCCTCCTTTAGCTCCATGGAGACGGACTCAAACTTCTTCAAGTCTTTATTAATACAGATTTCTCGGAAATATTGAGACAACACTTTTTTACGTGAAGCTGTTTTGTGAATATTACTTTTCTGTCAGTTTATTTCATGGACAGAACACACATAGACAGTCGCATTCATATGTGACTGCATATATATATATATATATATATACATATATATATATATATATATATATATATATATGTATGTGTGTGTGTGTGTGTGTGTGTGTGTGTGTGTGTGTGTGTGTGTGTGTGTGTGTGTGTGTGTGTGTGCGTGGTGTGCGCGTTCGTGTGTGTGTGTGTGTGTGTGCGTTGTGTGTGTGTGTGTGTGCGCGCCGTTCGTGTGTGTGTGTGTTGTGTGGCTATTCTATCTATCACACACACACACACACGACGCTCTCCTCCGGCCAGCGACTGCGCCTGCGTGGGATCGCGACGTCCCCAAATCTTACAAGAAGGTGTCTAGACGCCTCTCTGCTCCTTGGGCGGGGAGGCACGGCGGATGTCGGTGGCACGCGTGGCACTGACAGGGATTCCACACCCTGGGGGAAGGGAGAGGAAAGGGAGGGAAGGGAGGAGGGGGAAAAAGGGGGAGGGAGGGAGGGAGAGGAAGGTGAGGAAAGGAGGCTATTAGAGAGGGAGGAGAGAAAGAAATAGATAGAGAGATAGAGAGATAGATAGAGAGAGAGAATGAGAGAGACAGAGAATAAAGAGATAGAGAGAGGGGAGAAAAGCAGAGAGAGAGTATGAGACACAGAGAAATAGAGCTAGAGAGAAGCAGAGAGAGAGAGATAAAAAGAGAAGAGAAGGAGAGAAAGAAAGAAGCAAAAGCAGAGACAGGCAAATCAGGCACGCGCAAAGGTAAGAAGGAGGGCGAAGGGGAGAGCAGAAGAAGACATAATCCTCCTTCGCGACAAAGAATTGGATAATAGGAATAACTTGAGCGGCGGCGAATGACAGGAATGACAGCTTGCAAGAGACAGCATGACGTTTGACGTT
>NW_020871514.1:0-2500 GCF_003789085.1 Penaeus vannamei | reverse complement strand
AGGGGAGAGGCGAAGGAGAAGGGGAATGGAGAGGAGTAAGGCGGAGGGAGAGAGAGGTTAGAGGAGAGGAAGAGGAGAGGGGAATGGAGAGGAGAGAGGAAGGGGAAGAGAGAGAGGAAAGAGGGGGAGAGGGGACATGGAGAGGAGAAGGGAAGGGGAGAGAGAGAGGTAGAGGAGAGGAAGAGGGGAGAGGGGAATGGAGAGGAGAAGGGAAGGGGAGAGAGAGAGGTAGAGGAGAGGAAGAGGGGAGAGGGAATGAGAGAGAGGGAAGGTGGAGCAGAAGAGGTTAGAGGGGAGAGGGGAATGGAGAGGAGGAAGGGGAAGGGAAAAGAGAGGTAGAGGGAGGAAGAGGGGAGAGCGGAATGAGAGGAGAAGGGAGGGGAGAGAGAGAGGAAGAGGGGATGAGGGGAATGAGGAGAGAAAAAGGGAAAGGAGAGAGAGAGAGGTAGAGAAGAGGGAAGAGGGGAGAGGGGAGTGGAGAGGAGAAGCGGAAGCGAGCGGGAGAATTGGGAGGATGGGAAGAGCTGAAAAGGAGAGGAGAGAGCGAATGTGAGAGGGCGGGAGAGGAGAGGGGAGACAAGAAAGATGGAAGGGATTGAGGGGAGAGGAAAGGAGAGGGGCGAAAACAGGGGAAAAGGAGGATTAAGGGTGGAGGAAAAGGAAGAGGGGGAAAAAAGTGTGAAAGCGTAAGGACGGAAGGTGAGAGGAGGGAGGAGGATTGGAAGGGGTAACGGAGAGGGGGAAGGTATGAAGAGAGAGAAGGCGAAATAGAGGAAGACGTATAAAGCGCGTGAGGGGAGAGGAAGATGGAAGGAATGAGGGGAGGACCTAAGGAAAAGATAGAAAAGAAGAGTAAAAAATGGAAAAGAAAGAGAGAGGGAGAGAGAGAGGGGAAGGGAAGAGGGCAAAGTGAGGAGGAGTAATATGGAGAGGGACGAAGGGTTAAAAGAGAGAAGGAAAGCGTTAGAGGGAGAGAAAGGAAAAAGTGAAGGGAAAAAAGGGAGAAGACGGAGGGAAAGGGTGAGAAAGGAGTGAATGGAAAAGGGAAGGGAGGAGCAAAGAGGGAAAGGAAGAAGGGGAGGGAAAAGGGAAGACATTTGAAAAGGAAATAAAAAGGTGAGGGGAAGAAAGGAAGAGGTGCAGAGGAGAGAACGAGCGTTAAAAAGATAATAAAGATAAGACATACATACATACATACAAATATATATACACATACAGACTTACCACGCAAGACAAAACAGACTTACACGCAGAGCGAACAGACTTACACCCCCCTCAAAAAACCAGGACAAACAAACAAACAAAACAAAGGAACTAACCGGAAAAGAAAGACAGTAGAAAATAAAGATCTTGGACGACACTTCTCTCTCTTCATCTTCTCTTTGATGTACCCCAGAGACATCGCCCCCCCCCCCCACTTCACCCCCTCGCTCTCCCCCCCCCGACCCCCCCAACAACTAATTAATACGGAAATTTCACACTCCTACAATCAAACAGGTTTTCGTATAATTACAAAGACACGTTAACAAGTGTATAGGAAAAGAATGATAAAATCTATGTAAATGTAGAAGATGATACCGAGAAAATGTTGTAAGTACGTTATCATGTATTTACATGTCGTAGGGAAATATTATTGCGCCTATGAGTGTGGTCTGCTCCCCTCCTCCCTTAATCATCATCTTTATCGTCATTTCTCACCTACTCATCATTCAATATTTCTCTTTCTTATAAATTGTCTTTTCTTTCTCCTCCTCCCCTCCTCTCTCCTGCGTGGTGCCTTCCTCTCCTCCTTCTCCTTTCTCTCATTCATCATTAATATTCTTGATCCTCATCCTTAACCTTACCTCCTCATTCGTTTCACTCTTCCTCTTTCTCATCCTCATCCTTATTCTTCTCCTATTCCTTCGATAAACATAATCGCCATTTCATTTGAATTTCAAATGGTTTTAGAATAATGATAATTGCGTTCTTTAGTGAATCTGAACAATTTGTTTAGAAAACGTAATTTATATTTGCTTCATAGTAATGAACAGACAAGAAAGAAAACGAAAAAAAATCCTGCCACTTGGGACTATTTACAAAAAAAATCAGAAGAAAAAAAATTCTGAAAGGATTTTTTAAGGTTAGTGAGTGTGTATTCTCATAAATCGGCGAACGATTATTATTCGGAAAATTCGGGGTTTAGAGAAAGTGTAGTGATGAGAAAAAAAAGAATGGATTTAGTATGGAGTACATACTATGGAGGATAAGAGGGAGTATAGTATATATTTATTATACTATTAATAAGAGTATTATATATATTATGATGATAATAATGATGAGTTAGATGAGGTAGTATAGTAGTATATATAATGTGAAAGTGAAGGCGAGTGTGATGAGAGAAAGCATAGTGCGTGCGTGCGTTGCGCCCTCGCGAATTCCCCTTTTTCTCCCAAACTAGCCTCTCTTCTCCCTCTTTCCAGTCTTTTAGCGTGCGCCGTCCGTTGTCCCCTCGACCTTT
>NW_020871513.1:197697-199866 GCF_003789085.1 Penaeus vannamei | reverse complement strand
TTCTCTCTCCCTTCTCTTGTTTTTCTCTCTCTAGTCTTCGTTCTCTTTCGTTTCTCTCATTCTCGTATCTCTCTCTTCTCTCTCATCTCTCTCTCTCCTTCTCTCTGTCTCTCTCTCTCTCTCTCTCGTCCTCTCTCTCTCTCTCTCTCTCTCTCTCCTCTCTCTCTATCTATCTATCTGTTGCCTCTCTCTCTCGTTTCTCTCTCTCCCTTCCCTCCTTTTCTTCTTCACTTTATTCTTTTTTTTTCTTTTCTTTCTCTCTATCTATCTCCCATCTATCATTAATCTTTTTATCTATCTATCTTTCTTTCTTTCTTTCTTCTTCTCTCTTCCCCTCTCTGTGTCTCTCGCCTCACTTACAACCCCTATCTTTACCTCTCCTCTCCCTTTCATTCATCTCCCTTTTCATTCTTCTCTCCCCCCTCTTGCCTTCTCTGTGTCCTTCCCTACCCTCGTTTTCTCTCCCTTTTTCTCCTCTCTCTCTCTCTCTCTCTCTCTCTCTCTCTCTCTCTCTCCTCTCTTCTCTCTCTCTCTAATATATATATATATATATATATATATATATATATATATATATATATAATATATATATATATATAGTATACCATCTTTCTCCCTCGTAAGACACATGTGTATGCTAATTTCCCTCAATCTTCGCCTTTAATTGTTTATGGATCACTATCTGTCGCAGCGTTGAAATCTCCGCTGTCGATGCGCTGTATAAACCATGTATCTTTTTCTCCCTCCTTCCTCTCTCTTTTCATTTTTCCTCTCTTTTCTCTCTCACCTTCTCCTTTTCGTTCGAATTGTCTCATCACTTTCCTATATCCTCTCTCTCTGTCTCTGTCTCTGTCTCTCTCTCTCTCTCTCTCTCTCTCTCTCTCTCTCTCTCTCTCTCTCTCTCTCTCTCTCTCTCTCTCTCTTCTCTCTCTCTCTCTCTCCTCTCCTCTCTCTCTCTTCTCTCTCTCTCTTCTCTCTCTCTTTCTCTCTCTCTCTCTCATCTCTCTCTCTCTCTCTCCTCTCCTCTCTCTCTCTCCTCTCTCTCTCCTCCTCCTGTCTCTGCCTCTCTCTCCCTCCATCTGTCTCTCCTCTCTCTCTCCTCTCTCTCTCTCTCATCCTTCTCTCTCTCTCTCTGTCTCCTCCTCTCTCTCTCTTCCTCTCAGTCCTCTCTCATCTCACTTTCTCTCATCATCTCTCTCCCTCTCTCCTCTCCTGCTCTCTCTCTCTCTCTCTCTTCTCTCTTGTCTCATCTCTCTCTCTCTTCTCTATCTCTCTCGCTCTCCCTCTCTCTCCTTTCTCTCTCTCTCTCCCCTCTCTGTCTCTCTCCTCACTCTCTCTCTCTTCTCTTTCTCTCTCTCTCTCTCTCTCTCTCTATTCCCTTCTCTCTATCCTCTCGTCCTTTCCCTCCTCCCTCCCCTCTCCCCTCCCTCTCTCCTCCCTCTCTCTCTCTAAGCGGTGATCGCTGTGGGGGATTTTCTTCAATGTGGTGTTTTTGTGTTTTGTTAAATCCATCCTTATTTTTTTCTTGTCTTGTTTTATAATAGTGTTGGTTGTTTTAAGCTGTGTTATCATAAGGTATGTTTAAGTAATTGAGCAGTTTGTTTGTTTTTTTGTTCTCTCCCTAAGCTCTATTTCTTTCTTTTCTTCCATTTTTCGACTTTCTTTTTTTCTTTTCATTTTTTTCTAATTCCTCTTCTTTTTCTAATCCTCTCCTTCTTACTACTTCTTTTTTTATCTTCTTCCCTTCGTCTTCATTTGTTCTTGTACATCTTCTTCTCTTCCTTGTCCTCTTTATTATTAGTATGATTAATAGTATTGTTATTATCATTATAATTTTTATCATCTATGACTAATATTATTTTGTTCCTTCTGTATTGCCCTTATCATTATTATTATTATCATGATTATTATTTTCATTACTTACTGCTATCCTCATTACCATTATTATCATCAACATTATCATTATAATCATCAATATTATCATTCTCATCACTTTTGATATCATCACCATTGTCATTAATTTAATCGTTTTTCTCGTTTGTGTACAATGAGATATATTGAAGATAAGAAGAAAAAGCATGATGTCTTTGCAATATCTCAAATTTCTGATAGTCTTTATAATTATTTCAAGAAAATATATGGTTATCTCAGATTTCCGATAAATACCTT
>NW_020871513.1:190197-192697 GCF_003789085.1 Penaeus vannamei | reverse complement strand
TCCCTCTCCCTCTTCCTTCTCCCTCCCCTCTCCCTCTCCCCCTTCTCCTCTCCCTCTCCCTCTCCTTCTCCCCCTCCCTCTCCTGTCCCCCTCTCTCTCTCCTCTGATACCTCTCTACATGTCTTCTCACCAACTCTTATTATCGTCTCCCAGTCCTGATATTTACCCAGGAGGAGTATGGTTCCAATCAGGGATTTTATGCGCGGATTAGGAAAGAAAAAAATACCATTGGAAAGTCTTATGATTAGGGATTCGTCCCGGTTTTCGCGGAGAAAATTTTTGACACAAATTAAGCGTTTGCGCTGGAGGGAGAGAGGGGAGGGAGGGAGGGGGAGATAAAGGGAGAGGAGGGAGGGAGGGAGATGAAATGTGTTGGGGGAGAGAGGAGGGAGGAGGGTGAAGAGAGTGAAGAAAGAGGGAGGGAGGGTGAGAGAGGGGGAGAAAAGGAGGGAGGGAGGGTGAGAGAGAGGGGGAGAAGGAGGGAGAGAGGGGGAGGAAGAGGATGAGAGAGAGGGGGGAGAAGGATGGGAGGGTGAGAGAGGGGGAGAGAAGGAGGGAGGGTGAGAGAGGGGGGGAGAAGGAGGGAGGGAGGGAGATAAAATGTGTTGGGGAGAGAAGGAAGGGAGATAAGAGAAGGAAGGAGGGAGGGTGTGAAGGGGGGAGTAAAGGAGGGAGGAGATAAAATGTGTTGGGGAGAGAAGAAGAGATAGAGAAAAGAAGGAGAAGGGAGGGAGAGAGAAAGAAAGAGGGAGGGAGGGGATAAAATATAAGAGAGATGAGAATGTGTGGAGAGAGGAGGGTGGGAGAGACAAGATTAGGGGAGAGAGAGAGAAGGAGGGTGAGAGAGAGAAGGGGGGAGAGAGAGGGGGCGAAGGAGAGAGAGAGATAGAGGGAGGGAAAAAAAGGAGGAGAAAGGAGGGAGAGAGGAGAGAAGAGGACAATAAAGAAGGAGGAGTGAGAAGGCGATAGAGAGAGGGATCCAGAGGGGAATAAAGAACAAGCAGAGAAATAGCGAAGGAAAGAGAGAGAGAGAGAAGAGAAGCATGAGCGAGGAAGAATGAGTGACTGAGGCCTCATACGGAAGAAAAGACAAAAAGGAAATGGAAGCAGAGAGAGCGAGACGGAAAACACAGAAGAACACAGAAAAAGGGAAAGAGGTAAAAAAATATATTATTATTTCCTTTTAAGAAATGAAAAGAACCTAATAAAGGAGAGAATCAGAGATATAAGCTAAAACTAGAAGAAGTAATATAGCATAAAAGTGGACACGGAGACGACATAAAGTAATTAAAACCTTGATTTTTTAGTCTTTAAGTCACAGTAAGAAGAGGAAGGAGCTTTTTAAAAGTATTGTAATAAAAAGATGTATTCCTAAAAAGGGAAAAAGATGCCAGCCTTGAGAGAGAGGGAGAGAGAGAGAGAGAGAGAGAGAAGAGAGAGAGAGAGAGAGAGAGAGAGAGAAGAGAGAGAGAGAGAGACAGAGACAGAGAGAGAGGAGAAGAGAAGTGAGTGAGAGAGAGGGGGGGGGGGGTAGAAGAGAGAGAGAGACAGACAGAGAGAGAAATAAAACAGAAAAGATAGACTCATACAGGTACACAAACAGGTAGACAGACAGACAGGCAGACAAGCACACACACACAGAGACAGAAACAGACAGAACAAGCACACACACACAGAGACAGACAGAAATGCGTAGCATAAGTACAGTGACAATGATTTTATCTAATTACAAAGTAAACTGAGAAAAAAAAAAAAACGAGCCGAGAGAACTTGACCAGAGTCGACGACAAAAAAAAATCCTTGTCCTCCGAAGTCTTACCGAGACCTTGCTTCGCTAATATCATCCCCTCGATTAAAGATTTTTACGAAATTACGATCAAGAAATACTTTTTTTTTCGGAACGGCTGTCCTTCTTTTTTTTTTTTTTTTTTTCGAGGGATTGGCTAATTACACGTCGATTGCATTGTAATTAGCGGAGAGGATTGGCGTAGATTACGGAGAGTCTGCCGTCGGACGTGTCACAGCACTCATGCAGACAGGCGGAGCAGTCATAAGTCTGTCAGGAAAAGCCGTTCAGACAGGACCCGCGTTGCCGTCGAGATAAAAGCCGGCTTGAAGGGGCTTCATAAACCACTTTATAAAGCCAGCTCATTAGGCCCTTGATTAATCGGAAGCCTCAGAGAACAGCAATTGCTTATACGTGTCCGGTCTAAGAGGTGTTCGGTGTCGAGAGGAGCCGAAGGGGAATAAATCACTGGGAGGAGAGAGGGGAGAGAGAGGGAGGGAGAGGGAGGGGAGAGGAGCAAAAAGGCGGACGCTACTGCTCTGTCTGTCTGTCTGTCTGTCTGTGGGGCTGCTTCTGTCTGTCTGTCTGTGGGGCTGCTTCCGTCTGTCCTCGTCTGTTTGGTGTGTATGTCTAGATTGTATGTCGGTCTTTTT
Source organism: Penaeus vannamei (assembly GCF_003789085.1). Classification (NCBI taxonomy): domain Eukaryota; kingdom Metazoa; phylum Arthropoda; class Malacostraca; order Decapoda; family Penaeidae; genus Penaeus; species Penaeus vannamei. The sequence continues at coordinate 190,258 of NW_020871513.1, read as the reverse complement.
TTGGATGCTTCGTGTCTGTCTCCGTCTCTGTTTGTATTTATTATATACGTGTATGCCATAT
>NW_020871513.1:175197-177697 GCF_003789085.1 Penaeus vannamei | reverse complement strand
TGGAAATAAAAGAATAATCTATACTCAGCTTGATAAAAAGTAAGATAAAGAAATGAAATAACCCCAACAGAACACGCTGTAACATCCCAAACATGTTGCCACGACATGGACACACAAATAAAATAATAATTAAATTACTTCTTCACGTATCTGTCACACAACATATCACACGTTGGATTTACTAAAACACCGAAAAAGATATATCCTTACACGTCCATTGTATAAGGACTGTTTATGCCAAGGAATACCAGAAAAATATATTTATAGATAAATTGATTGAGCAATCTGGCATTCGATGTCACCGCGTCCGCAACAGCCAATCAAGAGAAGCACAAGTGGGTTAGGTAGATTATGGTTCCTTCGTGGTCACCGGCATCATCATCCTCTTCGTCATCGTCATTATTATTATCAACCTTCATCATCATGTCTCCTTCATCTTTCCTATCCTTCTATAATTTCATTTCCTTCCCCATCCGCACTGACTTTCTCTCCCGTTCTCATCTGTCCAGTACTCACCCCTCCCCCCCTCCTTGGCTCCCTGCCACCCCTTTCCCCCTCCTTGGCCCCCCCTACCCTTTTCCCCCTCTCTGGTCCTCACCCACCCCTTTTCCCCCTCTCCCATCTCCCTCTTCCCTCTCCCCCTCCCCCTCTCCTGGCCCCACACACCTCTTCCCCCCTCTCCATCCACCATCCCCCCCTACCCCCACTGACAACTTCCACCCCCCTGCCCCCACCACTCACCTCTTCCTCCCCCCCTGCCCCCACCCACTCACCCCCCCTCCCCCATCGCACAGTAAAGCAAAACAACCAAGTAATTGCTTGTTTTTCGCGTTTCCTTTTCTCACGGCTGACTTTGGCTCTTCGGGCGCGTGTGGTCTGTCACGGAGCGCGTTATTAGGCGGGGGCAAGCCAGCGCTAAGCCACGACCTGCTTTGAGGGTGTATTGTTAGTAGTGTTAATAGTACTGTGTGTTAATTAAGTGTCCTGACCTTGTATGTGATTGCTTTGTGTGTTTGTGTTTGTGTGTGTGTGTGTGTGTGTGTGACCTGTGTCTGTCTGTATGTATCTGTGTGCGCATACGTGTTTATTTTTCGTTGTAGTGGGCACTTTGCCTCTGTATTTACTCACGCATCCATCCATCCACACAAATCTCAAAACGAACGATAAACATCCGATCAAAAAAAAAAAAAAAAATCCCCAAAACGAAATAATAAATCATTTCAAAAGTCTCGAATCAAGACGATCCCCCCCCCCCAAAGAAAAATCCCCAAGTCGAAATAATAAATCATTTGAAAAGTCTCGAATCAGCTCCCGACAAAGGTCAAAGAGAGAAACAATGAACCCTTCCGCGCCGCAGAGGACTCGAAGTGGCTCTTCGAACGCCCACCTCGCTCGCCGCTTCCGTCTTGCGTCTTGTTTGGGACTTGTTTGGGACTTGTTTAGGACTTGTTTGGGATTTGTTTGGGATTTGTTTAGGACTTGTTTGGGACTTGTTCGGGATTTGTTTGGGACTTGTTTGGGATTTGTTTCGGACTTGTTTGGGATTTGTTTGGGGCTTGTTTAGGACTTGTTTCGGACTTGTTTGGGATTTGTTGTTTGGCTTCTTATTTTGGAGGACGGTGTCGATTGGTGTTGTTGTTTTTGTTGTTAGTAGTATTGTTATTATTGTTATTGTTATCATTAGTAGTAGTAGTGTTATTATTATTATTATTATTATTGTTGTTATTGTTGTTTTGTTATTATTATTATTATTGTTATTGTTGTTTTGTTATTATTATTATTATTATTTATATTATTATCATTATTATTATTTTTTATTATTATTGTCGTTTTTCTGTTGCCGTTTCGATTATTGTTGTTGTAGCATTTTTTTCTGTTATAATAGTTTTTGTATTTACCCTATGCTGGAGGAGATTCTATAATTAGCCACGTCAATTAGTTGATTGGATTGACACTAGGATTATGGGAAAAATTACTGATAAGAATTTATTGGTGGGTTGCCCATAGAACTCATAGCGGGGTTGCCCATCTCTCTCTCTCTCTCTCTCTCTTGTTCTCTGTTTTTTTCTCTCTCTCTCTGTTCTCTCGCTCTCTCTCTGCTCTCTCTCTCTCTCTCTCTCTCTCTCTCTCTCTCTCTTCTCTCTCTCTCTCTCTCTCTCTCTCTCTCTCTCTCTCTCTCTCTCTCTCTCTCTCTTCTCTCTCTCTGTGGTGTGTGTGTGTAAGAGGTACTGAACCTCCTATATGTTGAATACTGGTGGCCAGTAGTGATACACCGATGTGGCTTCACACTTTACATCTTGAGAGCACACGATAAGAAGAACACGATATCACTGGCTGTGCCGAGTGAACCCAACGACCTGGCCCCGGGAGAGGCAGCTGCCACGGAGGGTGCGAGGAGGTCAGCTTGGTGCTTAGTGAGCGAGTGAGTACGTGTGAGGCTGGGGTCAAGGTCGGGTGACCTCTTATAGGCCAGGTTGACCCTCGGAGCAGGCGTAGGGTA
>NW_020871513.1:167697-172697 GCF_003789085.1 Penaeus vannamei | reverse complement strand
AATTATTTTTAAAAAAAGTTGTCGCTTTGTAACGACGGACGTGAGTGGCGGGTACATACGTCAGGCGTCGCGAGAGCAATAATATTACGTAACAGGAAAGTGATAGAACGTCAACGGCGTACAGGGAATAAATAAGTTTTATTTTTTATAGGCAACTTTGCCATAGATTGCAGTAGCAGCAATTGCAAGTGCGGTACTAACACAAGACAGTTCCAAAGCAAAAATATAATAAAAGAATGAACTATACACGACAATGTAGATAGATAAGTTATAAATGAATAAATAGACAGCTTTTTTAGGCAAATGTGCCAACGATCGCAGCAGCAGCAATGGCAACATCGGTACTTACAACAGACAGTACCAAAGCAAAAAGGGAATAAATGAATGATCAACTCTGACTGTACATGACAAGATAGATAAATGATAATGCTGATTACAGAACATTTCGAAATAGATAACTCGATTCAGATTATTCATATGATTCAGGAAGTCGCCGATCCAGGGAGGAATATGTTCGTTCGACCGTGATAAGGGATGATAATAAAACTTTAATGCCTTTTATATGGTTCTGATCGACTAAGGGAAGCTATGTGGGTATTTGTATCATCTGTTATATTGTTATTTTGTTGTTATTTGATGTTATTGGGTTCTATTTTTTTCTGACTTTTGTTGGTGTGTTCTTTTCCGAGTTTTTAGTTCTTGTGGATTAAAACTTTTGTTGTTAGTTGATTGAAGTGTTTTTTAGTTTTGTTCTTTTGTGTGTGAGCCTAAAAATAAGATGGAGGAGCAAGTGATGATATATATATATATATATATATATATATATATATATATATATATATATATATATATATATATATAATATAAATATACATTTTACTTTTTCTTTTGGAAATCGTCGCTATCTCAGGCTTTATCTCTCTTCACTTCTTTCTTCCTTTTCTATTTCACTCTTTCTTTCTTCCTTTCTCTTTCATGCCCCCCCCCCCTCTCCTCTCTCTCTCTCTCTCTCTCGCTCTCTCTCTCTCTCTCTCTCTCTCTCTCTCTCTCTCTCTCTCTTCTCTCTCTTCTCTCTCCTCTCTCTCTCTCCCTCTCTCTCTCTCTCTCCTCTCCCTCTCCCTCTTCCCTCCTCGCTCTCTCTCCCTTCCCTCTCCCTCTCCCTCCTTCCCTCCCTCCCTCCCTCCCTCCTCCCCCCCCCCCCTCTCTCTCTCTCTCTCTCCTCTCCTCACTCTCTCTCTCTCTCTTCTCTCTCTTCTCCTCTCCTCTCTCTCTCTCTCTCTTATCTATCTCTTCCTTCTCTCTCTTCTCTCTTCTCTCTGCTGTCTCCTCTCTCTTTCTTCTCTCTCTCTCTCTCTCTCTGCCTAGTAGAATAGCAGTAGTAACAGTAGTAATGATAGTAGTAGCAGTAGTAGTATTGATGAAGATAAGAATATTTTATGGCCTTGATTACTTCTCTCCCAATCGATGTGCGTCACTGTGTAGCAGAAATAGTACAGGTGTGTGCGTGTGCGCGTGAGTGTCCAGTGTGTATGCGCTATCTCCCGCCGAGTGCCTCTCTGGCGGATGTCCACAGCGATAAATCCTACGACGAGAGCGGGGCACTAAGGTGTTTTGTGCAGTTGGTTCTCATTTTCTTTCTGTTTTCTCAATGGGTGGTTGTTTGTGTTGTTTTCTGGTGTATTTTGTGTGTGTGTGTTTATTTTCTCTTATGCTGCCTGTCTTGGTTTTTTCCTTCTTCATATTCTTTTTTTCTCTCTCTCTTCGCTCTCTTCTCTCTCTCTCTCTCTCTCTCTCTCTCTCTCTCTCTCTCTCTCTCTCTCTCTCTCTCCTCTCTCCTCTCTCTTACTCTCTCTCCTCTGCTCTCTTTTCTTTCTCTCTTCTCTCTCTTCTCATCCTCCTCCCTCATCCCCCTTCCCTCTTTCCCCTATCCATCCCCCTCCCTCCTCATCCCCCCATCCTTGCTCCATCCCTCCTTCCCTCCTTCCTCCTCCCTCCCTCATCCCCACCTTCCTCCTTCCTTCCCTCCCTCCTTCATTCCCCCACCCCTCCTTCTTCCTCCGACCTTAAAGCATTTTCCTCTCTTCCATTCCTCATTCTGAATTCCTCATCACACCTCATCTGCTACCCTACTTTCATTCTATCTCTCTCTTTCTCATTCTCTTTTTCTCTTCATTCACCCCCCCCCACCCCACCTTCTCCCTCAGCAGACAAGGAAGATAAAGAAAAAGAAAAAGAAAAGAAAAAGAAAAAAAAAAAAAAACGCGCAATCCCCAGTGACGTCAGAGGCTGCTTGCTGCTTTCGTCATCGCCCCCCGTAACACCGAGCTGGGAATTACGTCATCGTTGGAGAGGGAGGGGCCGGGGGGTGGGGGGGTGAAGGGAGGGAAGGAGAGCCGAGGGTAGGGGGAGAGGAGCGGGGGGAAGGCGATCTGAAGGGGGAGAGGGCAGAGGTGGGAGAGGGAGAGGGAGAGGGAGAGGGAGAGTTGAACCTGGAAGAAGGAAGGAGGGGGAAGGCGGAGGGAGGGAGGGGGAGGGGAAGGGAGGGGAGCGGAGTAGGCCAGCAAAGGGGTCGAGGACAGGAGAAGGAGGAGGGGGGAATTACAAAGGGAGTGGAAATACGAGTGGAGAGGGAAGTGATGATGATGAGAAGGTGGTGGCGGACGAAGAGAAGAAGAAGGGGAAGATGGAGAAGGAGGAGGAGGAGGAGAGCGGTGTGGAGCAGTAATTGGAGTGAGGGAAAGGATAACGGTGAAGGAGAAAGAGAGAGCGAAAATGAGAAGAGAATAAGGGTCGGTGAGGCGGAGGATAGAGAGAGAACAAGAGACAGGTAAAGAAAAAAGAAAGAAAGACAAATGACAAAAAAAGAAAAGAAAATGAGTGTGTCTGGAGCACCACGAGAGAACAGGGAAATGGTAATAAAAGAGGAGGAAAAAGGATAGCAGGAAAAGGGAAATATATGAATTAAAAGAAAAAAAATAATTTATATTAACAACAATTATAAAAAAAGTCATACTTAAAAAAAAAAAAAAAATAAAACTTTGTACAAAGAATTAAGACCTCGAGGAACTCAGAACAAAGATAAGAAATCTAAACAGGCAAAGACGAGATAACGAGAATGGAGGAGGTGGAGAAAAAAGGAGGGCGAAGAATGGGAGTGGGGACAAGGGAGCGATGGGGGGGGGGTAAGGAAAGGAGTGGAGAGAGAGAGGGAGGGATTGGAGATTTGAAAGAAGGGGAGAAAAGAGGGATTCAGAAAACGAAAATGGGGGGAAAGGGGAAAAGTGAGGATAAGAATGAGAAGGAGAGGGAGAAGAGAGAGAGGCTTGGGATGTAGGAGATAAGAAAAAGAAAAAGAAAAAAAAAGTTAAGAGAAGAAGGGAGAGGAAAGGGAGCGCAAGAAGAGCCAAAACAAGGGTAGGGGAATAGGGAGAGAGGGAGGGAGGGGAGGGGGGAGGGGGGCCGAGGGAAGGAGTGTAGTGGGGTGGAAATGTTCGCCAGCTGGAAATGTCGCGGCTGGCCCAGTAGTGCCGCTGGCCAGTGCACGCGAGGAGGGTGTGTGTGTGTGTGTGTGGGAGAAGGTCGCTCGCTCGCTCGCTCTCGTGTTCCCCTCAGCGGCAATTCTTTTCTCTTTCTCTCTCTTTCTTTCTCTCTCCTGCAAATGCGAGGGAGAGAGAGAGGGGAGAGGCAGATCACGCCGAGGATTTAGAAATAGATTTTAAGAAAAAGTAAAAGAATAAGAAGAAGGAAAAACAAGTATATATAAATTTCATTTCGGATTATTATTTCGTGGTGTGTTGTGAGGGACGTTTAAATAACGGATTATTTATTAATTGTGATGGAAGGGTAAGGTAAGTGTGATTTGTTTGTTGATGTAATTATTTTTTTTTAATGCATATTATCTTCATTACCATAACAGCAGTGTCATTTCACACGGATGGTGTATGCTAATTTCATTGGTTTTGGTGACTCTGTTAATAACATTTTGGTAAGAATGATTGTGGTGATTGATGATGAGATGGAATTAATTATGCCATTGGATGAAAAATAATCATGGGTTTGTAGGATGACATTGATGATATTCGTTTTGGTGTTCAACAGTTGTGAAAATGTAAACATGATATTCGTTGTGAGTTTGTTGTTATTACTTTTTGTCTGGTGTTATTAATGACAGTATTATTTTCAATTATGTCATCACCATTATTATTGCTACTATGATTATTGTTATTATCATCGTGATAATCATCATCATCATCATCATCATCACTACTACCATTATTGTATTTCATTGTTATAATCATTGTTATTATTATTATTAGTAGTAGTAGTTGTTATTGTTGTTATTATTTATCATTATTTTTTATTATTATTATTATTTATTATTGTTATTATCGTTTATTATATTATTTTATTATTTGTAGTAGCAGAAGTAGTATGTAGTAGTATTACAATAACAATAATGCTAATAATTGTAATAATAACAAAGAATAATTATTATTGTTATTTTTATTGTACGATTTTTTTTATTATTATGTTTATTGTTTGGTTGTTGTTGTGGTTTTTTTATTATTATTATTGTTATTATTATCATTATTATTATTATTATTATTATTATTATTATTATTATTATTATTATATCATCATCATCAAACATCATCACCATAATCTGTATCAATCGTTTATTTTTGTTGTTCCTTGAATTCCTCCCCGTAACCGAGTGCATTTTTCTCTCCTCGAAACGTGTTTGAACTCTGAACGTTGACAAGGTCGCGAACAAATACCTTATCTGCGGCATTGTTGACTCATTGGCAATTGTTCTGCAATCAATAGCTTTGTGCATTTTTTTTTTTTTTGTAGGGGAGAGGGGAGGCGGAGGGGAGGAGAGAGGGAGAGAGGGAGAGAGGGAGACAAACGGACAGACAGAGCAAGTGCGAGAGAGAGAGAGAGAGAGAGAGATGGAAGAAGAGAGAGAAAGAAGATATATATATATATATATATATATA
>NW_020871513.1:152697-157697 GCF_003789085.1 Penaeus vannamei | reverse complement strand
CACTCTCCTCTCCCTGTCCCGCTTTCTCTCTTCTCCTCCCCCGTCCTTCCCCCTTCCTTCCTACCCTTTTCTCCTCCTCCTCCTTCCCCTCCTTCCTCCTCTCTCCTCCTTCCTCCTCCTCCCTCCTCCTTCTTCTTTCTTCTCCTCCTCCTCCTCCTCCTCCTCCTCCTCCTCCTCCTCCTCCTCCTCCTCCTCCTCCTCTCCCCTCTTTCACTTTTTCTCTTCTCCCTTCCCACTCCCTATCCATCTCCGCCACAGGGTTCCATTCTTTGCAAGAAAATCCTTCGTAACTCAAACTCGGTTCCGACTTGTCCATTTTTTTGCCGCCGCCAATTCGCCAGGCAGAGGTCGATAAAGTGTTTCTTTTTTTTTTCTCTTCTTCTTCACCTTTTTTCTTTTTTTCTTTCCTTTTTTTTTTTTGTCATTTAGTATTCTGTTCACCGAAAAAAGGGGCGGGGGAGAGGGGGTGTGCGGGGTGTAAAGTGCATGTAGGGAGGATGTAGGGGGTGGGGGATGAAGGAGGGAGGGAGGGAGGAGGGGTGGGGATGAAGGGAGGGAGGGAGGGAGGGGGGGATAAAAGGAAGGGCGGGGGTGATAGTGGGGGTTGAGGGCCAGGTGGGGAGGGGAGGGAGGGGGTTGGGCGGGCGCCACCGACGGATGCTGCTGTTTATTCGAAAGGGTGGGGATATTTCCTGTCGGCGAACAAAGTGGGGGGGGGTGGAGGAGGGTAGAGAGACAGACAGCCAAACAAAGTCAAACGCAGATTAGACAGAAAGAAAACTGAAGAGGAGAGAGAGAGAGAGAGAAGAGAGAGAGAGAGAGAGAGAGAGAGAGGAGAGAGAGAGAGAGAGAAGAGAGAGAGAGAGAGAGGAGGGGGGGAGAAGAGAGGAGAGAGAAGGAGCGAAAGGGGGGGGGGGAGAACGAGAGTAAGGCGAGAGGGGGGAGAATGAGAAAGGGAGAGGGAGAGGGGGGAGGAGGAGAGGTTGAGAGGAGAGGGAGAAGGAGAAGAGAGAGGGAAGGAGAAGGAGAAGGAGCAAGTGAGAGGAGGGAGAGGAGGGAGAGAGGGAGAGGGGAGGGAGGAGAGAGAGAGAATGAGAGATGATGAGGAGACCTGGAGGTGTTGTGGATCTGTGAGAGAGAGAGAGTAGTCCTGGAGAGATGGAGGCCCTAGTATCGTGGAGAGGAGATGAGGATAGAAGACGGGTGAGAGAGTCGGGAGAGATGAGAGACGATTACCGGGAGTCGACTCTAGAGAGGATGACGGAGAGATTAGACGGAGCGAGGGAGTCATGGATGGGGAAGAGAGAGAGAGCTGAAGAGCGAAGGGGGCGGGGCGGAGAACACGAGAAGGCCAGAGGGGGAGAAGAGATGGAGAGGAGAGAGTGACGGAGAGAGAGGGAAAATAAGAAGTGATGAGAGAGAGATGAGAGAGAGAAAGACGGAAGGAGAGAAGGAGAGAGAAGAGAGGAGACGGAGAGAGAGGAAGAGGAGACATAGATGAGGGGAGGTGGAGGATGAGAGGTCGATGAGGAGAGGAGAGATGAGAGAGTAGATGAAGATGAGAGTGAGAGAGAGATCGATAGAGAGTATAAGAGAGAGGAGAGAGAGAGAAAGAGAGAGATGATGAGAGTATGATGAGAGGATAAGAGAGAGACGAGACAAGAAGACAGACAGACAGACAGACACAACAGCACAGACAGACAGACAGACAGACAGACAGACAGACAGACACAGACAGACAGACAGGACAGACAGACAGACAGACAGACAGAAAGAGAAGAGAGAGAGAGAGAAGAGAAGATAGAGAGAGAGAGAGAGAGAGGTGGGTGTGGTAGATAAGATACCTTACTGATTACGATGAATTTTGAAATCATATTCCCAACGAGTTCCTGCATGTTTACGGTACAGATTCCTCGAGCTAAGCTTACATTTTGATAAATTGCAATACGATAATCCGTCTCCAAGCTTTCCGGCAAAGAAGAATTACACGAAAAGCATTTAATCTGAACACTAACTATTGGCAACCTTGGTGTTATCGGACCGAGCTTAGATCCGGCTTGTGATAGGGTTCCAGAATGTGATTTAATATTTGATTTAATTTGGTTTCTAGAAGGTGATTCCTCGCTAGAATGTTCTGTGAAGGCCTTGCAAGTTCATTCGAAGAAAAGGAAGAAAAAGGAGTAATACCGTTTATGACCCAAGTTATCATGAATGCAATTGTTTCACGACGCCGTTATCTGCGTGCGGTTACGTTCACGGCATTTGTTCCTTTGTTCCTTTCTTTATGTATTTATTTATTTAGTTTTCTTTCCGTTTCACTTAATTCATTTTTCTTCTTCTTCTTCTTCATCTTTTTATTTGTGCATTATATCGTGCAATTGTTTCACGGCGCCTTTATCTGCATGCGGTTACGTCCACGTTATTTGTACCTTTGTTCCTTTCTTTCTTTATTTATTTATTTTGTTTTCTTTCCGTTTCGCTTAATCCATTTTTCTTCCTCTTCTTTATCTTTTTATTTGTGCATTATATCATGCAATTGTTTCACGGCGCCTTTATCTGCGTGCGGTTACGTCCACGTTATTTGTACCTTTGTTCCTTTCTTTCTTTCTTTATTTATTTTGTTTTTCTTTACGTTTCGCTTAATCCATTTTTCTTCTTCTTCTTTATCTTTTATTTGTGCATTATATCATGCAATTGTTTCACGGCGCCTTTATCTGCGGTTACGTCCACGTTATTTGTACCTTTGTTCCTTTCTTTCTTTATTTCTTTATTTATTTATTTTGTTTTCTTTACGTTTCGCGTAATCCATTTTTCTTCTTCTTCTTCTTCTTCTTCTTCTTTATTCATGCATTACATCGTCCGTGCTGAATTCAGGCGCAAGTGATATAAAGCAGGATGTTCAAGGAGATTATGATAATGTCTTCCAAGAGTCTTTTGAGGAGTTTATCATATCTTCTAAGGTCACGGGAAGCGACCCGGACTCAGAGGGGGCGTGGCCGATCGACTGGAACGGAGAGGCTGCGCGGGGGGGGGGATGTGCATGCATATGGAGATAGGTAGACGGATAGATATACAGAGAGATAGATTGTTTGGTTGATAGATAGATAGATAGATTGCTAGGTTGATAGATATGTAGATAGATAGACGGATAGATATACAGAGAGATAGATTGTTTGGTTGATAGATAGATAGGATAGGTTGTTAGGTTGATAGATATGTAGATAGATTGTTAGGTTGATAGATAGATAGATTGTTTGTTGATAGATAGATTTTTTGGGTTGATAGATAGATAGATACTAGGTTGATAGATATGTAGATAGATAGACGATAGATATACAGAGAATAGATTGGTTGATAGATAGATAGATAGGTTGTTAGGTAGTAGTAGATAGATAGTTATAGATTAGATTGGGTTGATAGATAGATAGATTGTTTGGTTGATAGATAGATAGGTTGATAGATAGATAGATAGATAGATTTTAGGTTGATAGATAGATAGATTGTTAGGTTGATAGATAGATAGATAGATTGTTAGGTTGATAGATAGATAGATAGGTTGATAGATAGATATATAGATATTCAGATATACATGCATATATACATACATGCATACATACATACATACAAACATACATACAAGTATACATACATTCATATATTCCTAGGTAGACAGGCAGACAGATAGACGGATAGGTATATATACAGATATATATACATACATGCATACATACACACATGCATATATATATATATATATATATATATATATATATATATATATATATATATATATATATATACATACATACATACATACATACATACATACATACATACATACATACATACATACATACATACATACATACATACACACATGCATACATACATTCATACATACACATGCACACATACAACATTACATAGACAGATGAATATAGATATAAGTATAGATATATTTAGTGTATGTGTGCGTGTGTTTGATGTTTTTTTTTTTTTTTTTTTCTTTACATCACGCCATTCATCGTTCATCTTTATTGTCGTTTCGTAATTTTCCCGTTTCTATAATATTCATGATGTCATATTTTTTTTCCTTCTGTATTATTTTGGACGCGAAAGGCCTCCTGAAATATCACGGCTAATTTAAGGGCGTTGATTACGAGAGCTCGAGTTTGTGGGCGTGAGGTGACCTCTTTTCTTCCCCCGCCCCCGCCCCCCCCTTTTTTGGGGGACAGATGGTGTGGAAGAGAGAAAGAGGGCGGGTTGGGGAGGGAGGAGGGGGAGAGGGAGAGGGGAGGAGAGAGGAGGAGGAGAGAGAGAAAAGAGAGAAAGAGAGAGAGAGAGAGAAAGAGAGAGATGGCTGGATAAAAAAAAAAAAGATGATTGAAAAAAAAAGACATAATAAAATCAACCACGAATAAAAAAAAAAGCCAATGTTACCAAGAAGAGAGAAAATTACGATGGGGGAGGGGGAGGGGGAGGGGGGGGGGGGGGAATCGAAACCCACTTCGGCGACGTGGGATCTGGAGACTTCTTGTAGGTCATCGCGATCTTGGCAACGGATTAAGGCGCCTTGGGGAAAATAGGGCAGTGATGTAAGGGGGAGGGGGAGGGGAGGGAGGAGGGGAGAGGGAAGGAGGGGGGAGAGGGAGGGGAGGGAGGGAGGGGAGGAGGGAAAGGGAGAGGGGGGAGGGGGGGGAGGAGGGAAGGGGGAGGGGAGGAGGGGGAGGGAGAGACAGAGAGAGGAGCGAGGGAAGGAGAGGAGGGAGGGGGGAGGGGAGGAGGACAGAGAGAGAGAGAGAAGGAGAAGAGAGGGGGAGAAGAGAGAAGGAAGGAGGAAAGGAAAGAGGAGAGAAGGAAGAAGGTGAGATATAAGTTGGAAGAAAGGAGAAAAGCGAGGGAGGACAGAGAAATAGAGTAAGGGAGAAGAAGAGGGAGGGAGTAGAGAGAAAGAGGGAAGAAAGGATGGGGGACGGAAGAGAAAAGGGGAAAGGGAGAGA
>NW_020871513.1:135197-142697 GCF_003789085.1 Penaeus vannamei | reverse complement strand
TATTATTATTATTATTATTATCATTAATATCATAAGCTTATGGATAATGATACTAATGAATATTATTGTTTTCATTATTTAATAATAAAAGTGATAATAATGATAATATAAAGATATTGATGATGATGATAATGATATCATCATCACCGTTACTATTTATGGGATGGGTATTTTCTTTTTATTACTGTGTATACGTTATAGTAAATAAAAGAGAAATTATGCTATATATTATATATATATATATATATATATATATATATATATATATATATATATATATATATATATATATATATATATATATATATATATATATTATATATATATATATATATATATATATATATATATATATATATATATATATATATATATATATATATATTATATATATTATGTTATATATATATATATTATATATTATATATATATATATATATATATATATATATATATATATATATTATATATATATATATATATATATATATATATATATATATATATATATATATATATTATATATATATATATATATATTATATATATATATATATATATATATATATATATATATATATATATATATATATATATATATATATATTATATATACTATATATATATATATATATATACGTCGATGACTCAGAAATAATTATGTTTGTGCTGTTGTTATTTTTCATGTTTTGTTTTATTTATTCTCTTTTTTATTATTCACACATTGATGAATCAGAAATTATGATGCATGTATTCTTTTGTAATTCATGATCACACGTGGATGACTCACAAGTGAATTTTCCTACTTTTTTTCTTCCCATTTCTTTGTCACAAAGATAACGCATTTCCTAAAGGATACGGTGTGCTCATGAGTGTGAGTGTGTGTGTGTGTGTGTGCGTGTGTGTGTGTGTGTGAGAGTGTGTGTGTAAGAGTGTGATTGTGAGTGTGTGTGTGAGGTGTGATGTGTAGTGTTGATGTGTGATGTGATTGTGTGTGTGAGAGTGTGAGTGTGAGTGTGTGTGTGTGTGAGTGTGAGTGTGAGTGTGTGTGTGAGAGTGTGATTGTGAGTGTGATTGTGAGTGTGTGTGTCAGTGTGATTGTGAGTGTGTGTGAGAGTGTGATTGTGAGTGTGTGTGTGAGAGTGTGATTGTGAGTGTGTGGTAAGAGTGTGATTGTGAGTGTGTGTGTGAGAGTGTGATTGTGAGTGTGTGTGTGAGAGTGTGATTGTGAGTGTGTGTGTGAGTGGTGTGAGTGTGATTGTGAGTGTGTTGTGTGAGAGTGTGATTGTGTGAGTGTGTGTTGTGAGAGTGTGATTGTGTGTGTTGTGTGTGAGAGTGTGTTGTGAGTGAGAGTGTGATTGTGAGTGTGTGTGTGTGAGAGTGTGATTTGTGAGTGCGAGTGTGTGTGAGAGTGTGATTGTGAGTGTGTGGTGTGTGAGGTGTGATTGTGAGTGTGTGTGTGTGAGAGTGTGATTGTGAGTGAGAGTGTGATTGTGAGTGTGTGTGTGTGAGAGTGTGATTGTGTGAGTGAGAGTGTGATTGTTAGAGTGTTTTGTTGAATGTGGTGTGTGTGAGAGTGTGATTGTTAGTGTGTGTGATGTGAGAGAGTGTGATTGTGAGTGTGAGAGTGTGATTGTGAGTGAGTGTGATTGTGAGTGTGTGTGTGTGAGAGTGTGATTGTGAGTGAGTGTGATTGTGAGTGTGTGTGTGTGAGAGTGTGATTGTGAGTGAGAGTGTGATTGTTAGAGTGTGATTGTTGAGTGTGTGTGTGTGAGAGTGTGATTGTGAGTGTGTGTGTGTGGAGTGTGATTGTGAGTGTGAGAGTGTGAATTGTGAGATGAGAGTGTGATTGTGAGTGTGTGTGTGTGAGATGTATTGTGAGTGGAGAAGTGTGATTGTGAGAGTGTGATTGTGAGTGTGTGTGAGAGTGTGATTGTGAGTGTGTGTGTGGTGAGAGTGTGATTGGTGAGTGAGAGTGTGATGTGTGAGTGTGTGTGTGTGAGAGTGTGTTGAGTGAGTGTGATTGTGAGTGTGAATTGTGAGTGTGTGTGTGTGTGTGATGTGAAGTGTGATTGTAGAGTGATTGTGAGTGTGAGAGTGAGTGTGTGATTGTGAGTGTGTGGTGTGAGAGTGTGAATTGTGAAGGTGAGAGTGTGTGATTGTGAGTGTGTGTGTGTGAGTGTGTGATTGTGAGAGTGTTGTGTGTGGAGTGGTGATGTGGTGAGAGTGTGATTGTGAGTGTGTGTTGTGAGGTGTGATTTGTGAGTGAGAGTGTGATTGTGAGTGAGAGTGGTGATTGTGAGTGAGAGTGTGATTGTGAGTTGTTGGTGAGTGTGGTGTGAGAGTGTGATTGTGAGTGGTGTGTGTGAACGAGTGTGGATTGTGTGTGAGAGTGTGATTTGTGAGTGTGTGTGTTAGAGTGTGATTGTGAGTGTGATTGTGAGTGTGTGTGTGAGAGTGTGATTGTGAGTGTGTGTGTGTGAGAGTGTGATTGTGAGTGTGTGTGTGAGAGTGTGATTGTGAGTGTGTGATGGTGAGATGTGATTGTGAGTGTGTGTGTGAGAGTGTGATGTGTTGTGAGTGTGAATTGTGAGTGTGTGTAAGAGTGTGATTGTGAGTGTGTGTGAAAGTGCGTGTGTGAGTGTGTTTTGTCCCGGTGATTGTGAGTTGTGAGTGTGTAAGAGTGTGGATTGTGAGTGTGTGTAAGAGTGTGATTGTGGAGTGTGTGTAGAGTGTGATTTTGTGAGTGTGTGTGAAAGTGCGTGTGTGAGTGTGTTTTGTCCCCGTGGTGATTGTGGAGTGTAAGAGTGTGAATTGTGAGTGTGTGTAAGAGTGTGATTGTGAGTGTGTGTGTAAGAGTGTGATTGTGAGTGTGTGTGAAAGTGCGTGTGTGAGTGTGTTTGTCCCCGTGTGATGTGATTGTAGTGTGTGGAGTGTGATTGTGAGTGTGTGTAAGAGTGTGATTTTGAAGTGTGTGTGTGAAGTGTGATTGTGAGTGTGTGTGAAAGTGCGCGGTGTGAGTGTGTTTTGTCGGAGTGTTTGAGTGTGTGTAAGAGTGTGATTGTGAGTGTGTGTTAAGAGTGGTGATTCTGAGTGTGTGTAAGAGTGTGAGTGTGAGTGTGGTGTAAGAGTGTGATTCTGAGTGTGTGTGTGAAGTGGTGTGTGAGTGTGTTGTCCCGTGTGATTGTGAGTGTGTGCGTCTGTGTGTGTGTGTGTGTGAGAGTGGTGTGATTGTGAGTTGTGTGTGTGTGTGCGTGTGTGTGTGGTGTTTTGTGTAAGTGTGGTGTGTGATTGTAAGTGATTTCATATTTTGTGGATGTAGTAATTTCCCTATGTCTTTGTGTTAATGCGTATAATTGCATGTATCTTAGCATGTGTGTGGCGCACGTGTGTGTGGTGTGTGCCGCGACTGTGTGTGCATGGGAGTGTGTGTGTGTGTGTGTGTGTGTGTGTGTGTGTGTGTGTGTGTGTGTGTGGGCGTGTGTGTGTGTGAGTGCGTGTGAGTGTGCGTGTGTGTGTGTTAGTGAGTTGAGTGTGCGTGTGTGTAGTCGTATGCTTACAGTTGTCCAATCGTATTAACGTTCCACCGGCGAGAAATAACGAGAAATTACGAGAAATCACGCGCGTCGGCCACGGATTTAATCTGTCTCGTCTCGCGTGAAATAAGAAAGAAGGAAGAATAACAAAATGGAAAAGAAAATGGAGAGAAGAGAAGAGGGAGATTTCTTTCTCTCGTATTTCTTGACTTTTCATTTGGGTTGTCTCATTCCTCTTTCGTTTTCCTCTCATGCTTTTATATTTTCAATCGTTTTTTTTTCTCATTCACTTTTTCTCTTTTTTTCCATTATCTCTATATTTATACTTATCCATTTATTTACTCCCTTTCCTCTTCCCTTCATATTTCACTTTTGCAATTTTCTGTAAATATTTGCCTTGTCTGGAAGAGAAAGAAGGAGGAGAAGGACGAAGAGCGAGAAAGAATGGGAATTAGTAGCAAGAAAAAGAACAGGAAAGGAAGAGGTAAAAAGAATAAGAAAAGGGAAGGAGAGAAAGATATAACAAGAAATGAGAATTGGGAAGGGAAAAAATAAAGTGCAATACAGAAGGAAAAGCTGAAAAAAAAATCTAAAAAAAGGAGGAGGAGCAGAAGAACAAGAAAGAAAGAGAGAACGAGAAGGAGAAGAAGAACGAGAAGGGGAAAAAAGGAGGAGAATGGAGAAGAAAGCAAAAGTCATAAAAGGAGAAGAAGGTATAGAAGAAGATAAAGAACAAGAAGGACATGGACAGAAAGCAAAAGCTAAGCCTTGGCCGCCCATCTGGAAACCGAAGGGAGGGCGGGCTGATAGACTTAGGCGGGCCGGGGCGAAAGTCAATTTTAGGTGCGACGTGGGCGGGGGAGAGAGGAGGGGTGGAGTGAGGGGAGAGGGGGTGGGAGGGAGGGGAGGAGGGGTGGGGAGGGGGGGGAGGAGGAGGGTGAGGGAGGGGAGAAGGGAAAAGGAGGGGGGGAGAAGGAGGAGTGGGAGGGAAGGAGGGGGGAGGGTGAAGAGGGGTGGGAGGGAGGGGAGAAGGGGGAGGGAGAAGGAGGAGTGGGAGGGGAGGAGGAGGGAGAAGGAGGGGTGGGAGGGAGGGGAGAAGTGAGAAGGAAGGGGGAGGGGAAGGAAAAGGTATGGAAAGTTGTGGTTTCTGTGTTTGTTGGGAAGTTTTTTTATCTCTCTCTTTTTGTTCTTATTCTTTTCTCCGTTTTTTTATATTTATACTCTCTCTCTCTCTCTTTCATTATCTGTTTTTCTACTTTCTCTCTCTCTCTCTCTCTCTCTCTCTCCTCTCTCTCTTCTCTCTCTCCTCTCTCTCTCTCTCTCTCTTCTCTCTCTCTCCTCTCCCCTCTCCCTCTCTCTCTCTCCCTCCCCCTCTCCTTCTCTCTCTCCCGTCTACCCTCCCCCCTCTCTCTCTTCTCTCTCCTCCCCCCCTCTCTCTCTCTCTCTCTCCCCCCCTCTCTCTCTCTCTCCTCTCTCTCTCTCTCTCTCTCTCCTCTCCCCTCTCTCTCTCTCCTCTCTCTCTCCTCTCTTCCTCCTCTCTCTCCTCTCTCTCGTCTCTCTCTCTGTCTCTCTCTTCTCTCTCTCCTCCTTCTTCTCTCGTCTCTCTCTCTCCCAACGAACGAACCTAAGCAGAATTATGATATAAATGGACTTCTCAGCAGCTCGGATGTGACAAGGATAGTAACGATGATGAAAAAATAGTGAATAAGCCAGATAAAAAAATAAAAAATAAAAAAAATAAATAAAAAACATAAGATTTGTAGAGCGTAAACTCGGCCTAATCCGTAAAGCGTGATTAGGATAATAATCCCAGGCTAGTGGAACCGGTTACACTAGCCTGGAATTCTCACCCTTACAGCCAGGTCCAAATCCTTCCCGGGGAACCACAAGACCTTTAAAAACAGACCTAGAACTGCCTTTGCCCAAAAGCTGTATTTTTTCCGTTTTAAGAAAGTTTGGAAATATGATTGTTTTAATATTATAAGAAACGTCTTGAAGCTAACTCAGGATTGCCTAGTGTAACCGCATCAGATGGCTGGGGATAGCTTAGTACCCAGGGTTGTCTGGGTTGTGGAATCCGGGCTTATACGGATGATACGGGGTTGTTGTGAATATGGCCGATTTTTTGTAAAAACGACTGATTGTGTGTAAAGGCGATTTGTTGTAAAGGCCAATTTGTTGTAAATAAGGCCGATTAGTTATAAATAAGGCCCATTAGTTGTAAATATGTCCGATTAGTTGTAAATATGGCCGATTTGTTATAAATAATGCTGATTGTATTTTACACGGCGTGTAAAAACGACTGATTTGTTGTAAATACCGCTGATTTGTTGTAAAGGCCAATTTGTTGTAAATAAGGCCGATTAGTTATAAATAAGGCCCATTAGTTGTAAATATGGCCGATTTTTTGTAAATAAGGCCGATTTGTTGTAAAAACGACTGATTTGTTGTAAAGGCGATTTGTTGTAAATATAAGGCCGATTAGTTATAAATATAAGGCCATTAGTTGTAAATATGGCCGATTAGTTGTAAATATGGCCGATTCGTTATAAATAATGCTGATTGTATTTTACACGGCATGTCGGCGGAGTCACGGTTTGTTATAGATTTTTTCTCGGTCTCTCCCAAGAGGAGCGGAGGAAGGGAAGATAATAGAGGTTGGTGGAGGTGAACAAAGGAAAAACGTACAGGGGAGGAGAGTAAGAAGAGAACGAGGAGAGGAAAGGAAAAAGAGGGAAAAGAGGGAGAACAGTGTGGAAAGATAACCTTCATACGATAAAAAACGGGAGAAGTGAGAAAAGAAGAAATGGATGTAAAGCTACAAACCAAAGCAAAAATATGACCAGGAAAAGGAATATCTGAAGAGAAATGTGAGAGTGAAGAGGAAACCTGCATACAAACGAGTCATCACTTAACACACCTTTGCGCGAAATAACCGCACTGCGTATAACGAATATCACTGGAAAGCGGCCTTTTTGTTGTTGTTGTTGTCATATTAGTTGTTTTTGTTTACCGCATTGCGTGTTTATCCCGTGTGTGTCGTACGGGCGTGCCTGTGTGCGGGCGTGCCACATGACCTAGTCACCGGCAACTGACACTTAGCCTCTTGACCCCAACCAGCGTCTAATGGACGTGTTATTGACCTGTCATGACCACGACCCCGTTCGCTCCTCGAGGCGGGGGAGGGGGGGGGCTCTTTTCTTCACGATCTCGGGATTCTTGGAGCTTCTTCAACTGATTACAGGTTGTCACTTTAATATATTATGTGCGAGCTATATATACGCGCGTGTTGTGTGTGTGTGTGTGTGTGTGTGTGTGTGTGTGCAGTATATATAGATAGAGAGAGAGAGGGAAGAGGGGGAGGGAGAGGGAGTAAGATATTTTATAAATATTTTTCTTTTTCTGCCGCTATATGATTAGAAGATCGTAGTGGCGGCGAGGGCCATAGCACAGGCTTTTACGATTAACAGGAATTAAGGTGGTGATAGTAGCCTACGACAGCAGTGGATTAAGATGAAGTGATAACGGTTATCAGTCTTTTGGTCGAATAGTAGAACTGTTATTGTGATTGTTGTCGTTATATCATCACCTGTTTTTTTTGTGTGTGTGTGTTGTGTGTTGTGTGTGTGTGTGGTGTGTGTGTGTTAAGACCGTTAATATATTTATCGTTAGACCGGGATAATCACGGTTTTTATTATCATAATCATCATCGTTTATAAATATTGCCTGAAAAATTTTGCCTTTGAAAGCAGATTTATGAATGATTTTCATGTCCTTAGAGGCGGTGATACCAGTTCTTGCCACTGAATTACCAGCCTTATGGGTACTGTAAGCTAAGACGGGAATTCCAGCTCCCCGGAAAATTATTTCGTTAATTACATTTTTTTTCTTTTCTTTTTCACTTTCGATTAATTTCTGATCTGACTTTAATATCCAACTTCTTGCTTCGAAGTTTACACACGTA
>NW_020871513.1:117697-127697 GCF_003789085.1 Penaeus vannamei | reverse complement strand
GTTTCTTTAGTCACTTCACTTCCTCGTCCCATCGTCTCCACTCCATCTCTCTTTCCATCCATCTATCTAATCATCTCTCCCTTCATCTATCCATCAACCAACCAATCTATCTCGCCATTATCTGTCTATCTATATATCTATCTATCTATCTATCTATCTATCTAAATATTATCATCTCTATCTATTTCCATCCTATCTATCATCTAAATCTATCCATCCATTCCATCCATCCCTCATCCATCCATCCATCCATCCATCCATCCATCCATCCTTCCATATCTTCATCTCTTCCCTTCCTTCCTCCATCAATCTCTCCATCTTCCCCTTCCTATCCTTCCCTCTTCTCTTCCCTTCTTCCTCACTTCCCCTTCCACCCCCCCTCCCCTCCCTTACCCATATCCCTTAATAACACCCCATTAATCAGGAACAAACGGGCTCTAATTAATCCATCCGAAAAGGCCGATTAAATCTGGAGGTAGAGCGGGTGGCGTCGCCGATTTGACGCTTTGGAAGACATTAATTTCGTTGATGACTGAAGTACTCCTCCCTCTCTCTCCTCCTCTCTCTCTGTCTCTGTCTTCTCTCTCTGTCTCTCTGTCTGTCTCTGATCTCTCTCTCTCTCTCTCTTTCTCTCTCTCTCTCTCTCTCTCTCTCTCTCTCTCTCTCTCTCTCTCTCTCTCTCTCTCTCTCTCTCTCTCTCTCTCTCTCTCTCTCTCTCTCTCTCTTCTCTCTCTCTCTCTCTCTCTCTCTCTCTCTCTCTCTCTCTCTCTCTCTCTCTCTCTCTCTCTCTCTCTCTCTCTCTCTCTCTCTCTCTCTCTCTCTCTCTCTCTCTCTCTCTCTCTCTCTCTCTCTCTCACTCCTCTCTCCCTCGCACCATCTCTCTCTCTCTCCTCTCACTCCGTCTCTTTCTCTCATCTCTTTTTCTTCTTCTTAGTCTTGCTCTAGCCTCAACTCTTGATGAAAAAAAAAGATAAATAGAAGGTAAAGTTGAAGATGAAACACGCTCTCTCTCTCTCTCTCTCTCTCTCTCTCTCTCTCTCTCTCTCTCTCTCTCTCTCTCTCTCTGTCTCTGTCTCTGTCTCTCTCTCTCTCTCTCTCTCTCTCTCTCTCTCTCTCTCTCTCTCTCTCTCTCTCTCTCTCTCTCTTCTCTCTCTCTCTCTCTCTCTCTCTCTCTCTTCTTTTTGTCTCGCCTTTGATTACAAGCGGAGAGAGAGATAAATTTGAGAGGCAATTGTCGATGGGAAAAATGAGAAAATGGCAAAAGATTAATTATTGCTGCTTCTTCTTTAGATTTTTTTTTTTTTTTTTTCGTTTACTTTTTTTTCTTTTTTCTTTGAAATTTGAGTCATTGGTATGATTAATGACTTTTCAAGGGGATAAATTTGATCAATAGACTAATTAATTGTTTTATGTTATTTTATTTTATTTTTATTGCACTTGTATATTACACTTTTTTGTACTAATATTTCTGGAATGACAGTGTAATTATCGCCATTGCATTTATTCCGCTTTTGCATTTATATGATTTTGCTGAGTTTATTTTTGTTTATGTATTCTCGAGAATTATATAAGCACGCTTCTTCGTATCTGATTTTGCACAATTTCTTTTTATTCATATATATTCCCAAGAATTATATAAGCATCGTTCTTCATATATGATTTTGCACAATTTCTTTTTATTCATATATTCTTGTTTTATGTATGTACACTTCTTCATATTTGATTTGGCACAATTTCTTTTTAATCATATATTCTAAAGAATTATATAAGCACAGTCCTTCATTTTTCATTTTGCACAATTTCTTTTTATCTATATATTCTAAAGAATTATATAAGCACACACCTTCGTATTTGATTTGCACAATTTTTATTCATATATTCTCAAGAATTATATAAGCACACCTTTTTTGTATTCATATATTCTCAAGTTTTATTTGTGCACACTTCATATTTGATTTTGCACAATTTGTTTTTATTCATATATTTCTCAAGAATTTATATAAGCACATTCCTTTCATATTGATTTGCACAATTTTTTTATTTATATATCCTCAAAAAAATATATAAGTACACCTTGTTTTTATTCATATATTCTCAAGTTTTATTGTGCACACTTCATATTTGATTTTGCACAATTTCTTTTTATCTATATATTCTCAAGAATTATATAAGCACGCTCCTTCGCAGCTCGGGCGCGATCAACCCCAGGAGCCACGCAGAATTCCCATTCAAGTGCATGACCCGTGAACATGCAGGCGATCCGTGCTTTCCTCGACCCGCTCAGCCGTCACGCAGCCGTCGTCTTTCATCCGGACTCGCCTTCCCCTCGCGGTGGCCCCTTTTAGCCGGCTTTTTCCGTCTCACAAAGCCGTTTTTTTTTTTTTTTTTTTTTTTTTTTTTTTTTTTTTTTTTTTTTTTTTTTGAGACACTGCCGACTTGACTGTTCTCTGAGCCAGTTTTTTCGATGCTCTACATGGCTTTTCTTTAAGTCAGTATTTATTTGTTTTTTTTTATTTCTATTTATTTTTTATTTTTTATACTCTACAAGCTTTTCTTTAAGCCATTTTTTCGATACTTTACAAGCTTTTCTTTTTTATATAATCTACAAGCTTTTCTTTAAGCCAGTTTATTTATTATTTTATTTTTTAATTATTGTTTTGTTGATTCTCTACAAGTTTTCCTCTAAGCCGGTTTGTTTGCCATTTCAGTACATTTTCCCCCCCCTTTCAGCCGTTTTTATTCTCATAAAGCCGTTTTTCGCCACTCTGCCATATCTTCTATTAATAAACCTGGTTTATTTTCCTTCTGGGCTTTTGTCCACCTAATCAACCGGATTCCCTTCTCGTAATCTCGGCTTGTTTTCGCCACACACAACCGGCTTTTTTGTTCTAAGCCTTTTCTACCGCTAGCCCGGCTTATCTTCCTTTATTCTATCTCATTTTTTATCATCTACTTCCTTCTTATCTATCTCTTTTTATCATCCTTCATTCTTGCATATTCCCGTATTTCCCCTCGGCTTCCTCCCCCCCCCCCCCTCCAGGCTCGGCTCTGGTTCCCCCTTTATCCGGCCTCTTTTAGCCGGCTTTTCATCCCTTCCCGACTGACAGTATTTCTGAGAGACTGTAACGTTCTTTTCTTTCTTCCTTTTTCTTTTTTCTTTTTTTCTTTTCTGTCTTGGGTTTCTTTCTTTCCTTTTTATTTTTTTCTTTCTCTTTCCTTTCTTTTTGTTTTCTTGTCTTGTTTTCTTTCTTCCTTCTTTTCTTTCTTTCTTTCTTTCTTTCTTTCCTCCTCCTTTCTTCTCTCCTCCCTCCCTCCCTCCTTCCCCTTCCCTCCCCTCCCTCCCTCCTCCCTTTTTCCTCCTTCCTTCCTTCCTACCCTCCTTCCTTTCCTTTCTTTTTTCTTTTTCCCTTCTCTTTCTTCCGCCATTCAGAATCCGGAGCATCTCGCAAGTAATCAAAACTCTCGACATAGCGTCCAATCTATCAGCCATAGGAATAAAAAATATAATAAAAAGAATAAAAGTAAAAAATAACAGATAAGTAATTGAAATAAAAAGATAACAAAAGATACTAAAATAAATAAATAGATATAAGATAATGAAATGATGAAAATGATAATGAAGTAATGAAAATGAAATAAAGTGAAATGAAAAATAAAAATAACCTAAATAATAAAAATAAAATAACTAAATTAAAAATAAAAATAATAAAATAAAATAACTAAAATGAAATAAATGAATTAAAAATTAAAAAAAATAAATAACTCGCCACGGTAGAAAATTCCTTATGCTACTTTTGAGTCATCGATTTCTTAAGATAAGCGGGATTGAAGGAGAATGATGAAAGGTCAGTAATAATACTCTCTCTATCCCTCTCCCTCTCTGACTCTCTTTCTCTCTTCTCTCTCTCTCTCTCTCTCTCTCTCTCTCTCTCTCTCTCTCTCTCTCTCTCTCTCTCTCTCTCTCTCTCTCTCTCTCTCTCTCTCTCTCTCTCGCTTCTCTCCCTCCTTCGTCCTTTGCATCCTCATTCCCTCTCTTCTTTCCCTCCCTCCTCCCTCCTCCTTCTCTCCCTCCCTCTCCTTCTTCCCTCCCTCCTCTCTCCTTCTCCTCCTCCCTCTCTCCTTCTTTCCTTCTTTCCCTCGCTCTCCTTTATTCCTTTCCCTCCCTACCTCCCTTTCTCTCCTTTCCTACTTTCCCTCCCTCCTCGCCTTCTTTCCTTCTTTCCCTCCCTCCCTCGCCTTCTTTCCTTCTTACCCTCCCTCCCTGCCTCTCCTTCTTCCCTCCCTCCTCTTCCTTCCTCTCCTTCTCCCTCCCTCCCTCCTTCTCCACCCTCCTTTTTTTCTCCCAATCTAGTCATTTCCGAAAAAAAAAAATCGGAATTGCTCGAACCCGCCTCCTTCCCCGGCCTCTCTTCCTCCAATCAGGTTTCTTCCTTTTCAGTCTATTTATTCCATTTTACTTCTTCATTCTTCATCATTCGTTTTTGGTGTGTTTTTTTGTTTGTTTGTTTGTTTTTTTACTTCTCTCTACTGGTTCTCCTCTCACCCGGCTTCTATCCCCTTCTCAACTGGTTTCTTTCCCTTTCTACCGTCTTTTTCCCCCTCTCATTCGGCTTCTTTCCCCTCTCACACGGCTTTTTTCCCCTCTCAACCTCCCTTTCTCCTCTTAACGGCCCTTTTCCCTCTCATCGGCTTATTTCCCCTCTCACCCGGCTTTTTCCTCTCACCCGGATTCTTTCCCCTCTCAATCGGCTTATTTCCCCTCTAAACCGGCTTCTCTGTCTTGTAACCGGTCCCAACCCGCTTTTCATCCGGCTTCTCTTCCCCTCAACCGGCCTCTCCCGGATCTCCCAATCTCTCTATCCCAATCTTTGCCCTCTTCTAAGTTAACCGGCTTCCTTCCCCTCTCACCGACATCTTTCCCCTCTCATTCTCATCTTTTCTCAGTCCTGGTATCTTCCCCTTTCCCTCTACACTTCCCCCTCTCTCTCCCAGCCCCCTTTCCCCCTTTCCCCCTCTCTTTATGCTCTTTTTCCCCTCACCCTCCACCCGCCCCCCCTAAACGCCCCTCCTCCCCCCCTCCTCACAGATCCCCGACGTCAGCCTCGAGACAGCCATCCGAAAGCCATCTCTGGTTTATCAATATTCGACCGCCTTTGACTCCTATATTTATAGTCTTGGGATTTGCTGTACGGTGAATTATGTCGTATATAATATAGGTTATCGGGTTGGGGTTACGGGGGTTTATTGGTGGTTTAGGGCAGCTTCTATCACGGCGAGGTTAAGTCTATTTAGATAAGAGGAGAGGAGAAAATAGGGATAAAACGCCGAGTATCTCCGGGCTGCTTTAATGGCGTCGTCATTGATCACTAAGCGACCGGGAGGCAAACGCGGGAAAAACCTTTTACCATCTTTAGCCACTTTTTCTTCCTCCTCCTTATTATCATCACTGTCTTTCTCCTACTCCTCTCTTCATTCTCCATTGCCTATTTCCTTCTCTTAGCTTTTTTTTCGGAGGTGCAAGCAAGTTTAATCGAAGCTTCCGAGGCGAGATGGCCGCGCAAAATTTTCCCGCGCTCTGGACGGAGGAGGAATTTCACACGGACTGAGGAGCCTCGTTTATTTTTCGCCGGGCTGAGGTTCCGGCTTGGTTATTTCAGTTGGTTCCGGGTGGCTGGTCTCTCTTATCGCGTTTTTTTTCGTATTATTTAGATTAGTTCCTGTGTAATTATGGTCTAGTTTTTTTTCTGTTTGGGAATTTTTGTCGTATTTTTTTCCCGCAATTTTGAGGATTTTTTTTTATAAATCTGTTACAAGGTTCTCTCTTACTTATTTTCAGCGCATTATTTCATCCTTTCTTTCTATCGGATTCATTAAGAAGAGTAAGTCTTTAAGTGAAGGAGGAAAAGATGAATAGAAAGAAAGGAAAAGAAATAGGGAATGAATGGGGAGGAAGATGGCGCGGAGGGGGCGTGGCGATAAACATTTATATATGAATAGAAAAAAGGACATAAACAGACGATGATAAACGATGAATAGGAAAATTATGAAGAGTTTTTTTCACCTAAAGGATCTGAGAGCAGAGGGAAAGAGAAGAGAGAGCGCGATGTAAAGAGACTGTAAATGTCGGAGGTAGAAGTCCTTTTAGTGTTAGATCGATGCATTTAATGTCCATTTTATAGCGAAGATTTTCTCTTCGTTTCTCCCTTCGCTTGTCTTTCTTTGTGTCTTTCTCTGATTTTTTTTCATCTCTTATTACTGGTATTTTTTTTCAATTTGGTATATTTCTTCTGAAGCATTTTCTCTCTCTCTCTCTCTCTCTCTCTCTCTCTCTCTCTCTCTCTCTCTCTCTCTCTCTCTCTCTCTCTCTTCTCTCTCTTCTCTCTCTCTCTCTCTCTCTCTCTCTCTCTTCTCTCTCTCTCTCTCTCTCTCTCTCTCTCTCTCTCTCGCTCCCCTTCCTCCTTCCTTTCTTCGTTTCCTCTTTCTCCATCTTTCTCTTTTTCTCACTTTCATCTCATCTACACTCTTTTCTTCCTTCCATAATTCCTTCCCTCCCATCTCACTCTCACTCTTCCTCTCTTCCCTCTCCCCTCCGTCTTCCTCTTCCTCTTCCTCCTCTTCCCCTGCGTCCTCTTCTTCCTCCTCTCCCTGCGTCCTCTTCTTCCTTCCTCCTCCTCCTCCTCCTCCTCCTCCTTTCTTCTCATCCTCTTCCTCACTTTCTCCTCTTCCCTCTTCTCCCTTCCATCCTCCTCCTCCTCATCCCACTCCTTTATACATTGTCCCCCTTTCCTCTCTCACCCTCTCCCCTCCCCTCCCCTCCCCCTCTCTTCTAATTTAAAGCGCTAAAGCAAACAACATATCTTTCCTCTAAACGGAAAACGGAAAGTACGGTCATAAGCAACTGTGTGTGTGTGTGTGTGTGGTGTGTGTTGTATGTTTGTGTTATGTATGTGTGTGTGTTGTATGTATTGGCCTGCGTGCGTTCTTGCGATGTATGTGTTTGTATGTTGTGTATGTATGTGTGTGTTGCGATGTGGCGTGCGTGTGTGATTGTTTTGTATTTTTTGTTTGTGTGTATGTATTTAAGGTGTGTTTGTATGTTTGTGCGTTGTGTGTTTTGTGTGTGTGTGCGTGTGTGTGCCTTGTGTGTGTGTGTGCGTGTGTGTGTGTGTGTGTGTGTGTGTGTGTGTGTGTGTGTGGTGTGGTGTGTGTGTGTGTGCGTGTGTGTGTGTGTGTGTGTGTGTGTGTTGTGTGTGTGATGTGTGTGGGGTGCCTGTGTGTGTGTGAGTGTGTCCGTAGCATACAGCACCTACAGGATTATTGGCTACAGCACACAGCTCATTTTTTCCTGTTTGTCTTGACCGCAGAGCCGCTCCAGGTGATGTTGGCTTTAGCACGGCGATGAGACAAAGGCCGAACGATTTTCCGATGCCGGGTGCGCGCGCGCGCGTGTGTGTGTGGTGTGTGTGTGTGTGTGTGTGTGTGTGTGTGTGTGTGTGTGTTTTCATTTTTATATGATGGCGACCGACTGTCCTGTATGATGAAGTTTATTACTATTTATTACTATCATCCTCTTTCCTTCCTTATCATCACAACGATTGCTAGATATATATATATATAAAGCTCGTATCCGGGGCAACGGACGGAGTAAATTTCAAAATTGGCATCCGTCGAAAAGCGAAGAATTTCGAACAGTTGGCAACCGTCCAAAGCAAAGAAAAAATCCTCATTTTGAGCAATCGGCAACCGTCGACAAACGAAAAAAATAATCATCTTGAACAATTGGCATCTGTCGAAAACAAAACAAAACAAAAAAAGTCATTTCGAACAATTGGCAGCCGTCGAAAACAAACAAAAAGAATCTTCATTTCGAACAGTTATCAACCGTCAAAAACAAAGAAAAAAACATTCCGAACATTTGGCAACCATCGAAAAAAGGAAAAATAATTTCGAACATTTGGCAACCATCGAAAAACGAAAAAATAATAATTTCGAACATTTGGCAACCGTCGAAAAAGAAAAAAATAATAATTTCGAACATTTGACAACCGTCCGAAACCGGAAAAAAGTCCCACTCCGAACAATCGTCAACGTCGAAAAAATAATAATTTCGAACATTTGACAACCATCGAAAAAAGAAAAAATAATAATTTCGAACATTTGGCAACCATCGAAAACAAGAAAGGAATCCGTCATTTCGAACACACTCTTCTTGATTCCTGCCCCATCGAACCCTATTCACTCGCGCTGCCTCGCCCTGAAACGGGGTCGCGGCCGAGAGTGCGAAACTCAGTCCCTTAAACGCTGAGCGAATTCAGTCCCTTAAACGCTGAGCGAAACTCAGTCCCTTAAACGCTGAGCGAAATTCGGTCCCTTAAACGCTGAGCGAATTCAGGCCCTGAAATATTTAGTAGCACACGGGCGTCGAGTTCCTCCTTGCCCTCTTTCAGTCGCCTTAAGGTCGTTTTTTGCTTGAAGGCTCGGAATATAGGTCCAGATGAGGGGGGTTTTAGTTTTTTTTCGTGTTTTGTTTGTTTGTTTGTGTGATACAGAGAGAGGCGGAACTGGTTAAAGATAAGAAAAAAAGAAGGATTTTGCTAAAAGCTCGCGTGGTGTTTTATGTAGGTCACCTGTGCGGATGAGCTTCCCGAGGCATAAACTTCAGAACACTTTTTTCCCCTGTTGATATTGTGAGGGAGAGGAAGAGAGGAGCCGAGGAAAGAGACAGAGGCAGAGAAAGAAGTAAAGAAAAAGAAAAAAAACGAGCCGCGAACTTCCAAGCAGCTTTTTTCTTCTTGTTTTTATTGCGAGAGGGAGAAATAGAGAGAACGAGGAAGAGAAAAAGAAAGAAAGAAGGAAAGGAAAAGGAACAGAAAAAAGAAAAAAGATAAAAAAGAAAAAAAAACGTGAATAAATGGAGTATATATATATATATATAATATATATATATATATATATATATATATATATATATATATATATATTATATATATATATATATATATATATATATATATATAATATATATATATATATATATGTATATATATATATATATATATATATATATATATATATATATATATATTATATAGATAGATAGATAGATAGATAGATATATATATATATATATATATATATATAATATATATATATATATATATATATACACACACACACGTGAATAAATATAGTAAGAAAAAAAGAAATCTTCCCCTCTCTCTCCCCTCGCGGCCGACCCTCTCCGGCCGCGGTCCCAGGGCAGGCGACGCCCACAACGCCGCTGACCCGCGAGAGGCGTGCGGGCGCGACGCGCGACCACCGGGCTTCTTCGGGCGGAGATCAGCGGAAGGTTCGAGTAGGGCGGGGGGCGGGGCGTGGGCGGGGGGGGGGGTTCCGCCTTGATTTGGGGCGATGCAGGTCGTGGCGAAAGAAATGGATGTTTAATCGGGATACATAGATAGATGGAGGATATATATATATATATATATATAATATATATATATATATATAATATATATATATATATATATATATATATATATATATATATTGTGTGTGTGTGTGTTTTTTTTCGTTTCTATTCCTTTCTCTCTCGTATAGTTTTTTGACCGTTTTCCTTTACCCTTTTACCCGTTCCTCCCTTCTCTTTCTCTCCTCTTTCCTTCTCTCTCTCTTCTCCTCTTTCCTTCTCTCTCTCTCTCCTCTCTTTTCTGTCTCCCCTCCTCTCTTCTCTTTCTCCCCTCTTCCGCTCTCTTTCCTCCCCTCCTTCTTCTCCATCCCCTTCTTCTTTCTCCACTTCCTCTTCCCTTTCTTTCTCCATTCCTCCCATCACTTTCTCTCCTTCTCTCCACTTCCCTCCTCTTCGCCTCTCCCTTCAGTCAAAGAGCTTCTGCCAACCACATCCGCTCTTTTCGTGTAAATAGAAAATGCTTCACGGTTGGGATTACCTGAGGTCAGCGCCCCCCCCCCCCGCCCCACCCCACTTCCCCTCTTACCTCTC
>NW_020871513.1:110197-112697 GCF_003789085.1 Penaeus vannamei | reverse complement strand
AGGGAGACAAAGAGGCGGGCAATAAAAAAAAAAGGTTACGTGAGTCTTGAGGAGACTTTTTGAGGTTTTCAAAAGTACATGTTTTCTTTTGGATGAGGGAGGGGGTGGTGAGGGTGGGGGTGGGGTGGGTGGGGTGGAAAGCTGTATTATGTGGGGCGGATGTTTTGGCGTAAAGAGAGGGAAGGAGAGAATGAGAAGAGAAGGAGAAGTTGGGAAGGATGAAAGGATTAACCCTGCCTGCTCTCTCTTGTCGTCTCTTTTCTTCCTTTTCTTCTTCTTCTTCTTTTAGAATGTATTCGTTTATCTCTCTTGTCTTTCACTTCTCTTTCTCTTTTCTTCCTTCTCATCTCCTCCTCATTTTCTCTTTCCTCTCCCTCATCTGCCCACCTTTTCCTCCTTCTTCCCCCTCCTCCCCTCCCTCATCTCCTCTTTCCCCCTCTCCGCATCCCTCTTCCCCCTCTCCTCTCTTCTCCCTCTCCTCCCTCTCCTCCCTACCTTTCTCCCCTCTCCTCCTCCCTCCCTCTTCCCTCTCCTCTCTCCCTCCTTCTTCTTCTCCTCCTTCCTCCCCCTCCTCCCTTTCCCCTCCCTCCCCCCCTCTCCCTCCTCCCGCTCCTCCCCAGCGCCTTCATAGAGACACGGAAATTCCCCAACATCTCGTAAGTTTTACACTGGGGGGCATATTTTCAGTGCTTTAAGATTTTGCGGGGAATATCAATCTGCAAGTGAGGTTATTCTGATTAAATTGTTCCTCCGCTCCTCTCTTTCTTCTATTTCTCTCTGTTCTCTTTGTCTTTCTTTTCTCTTTCTTTCTGCTTTCTTTTCTGCTCTCTTGTCTCTCTCTCGTTNTCTCCTTTCCTCTCTCCTCTCCTTTCCTCTCTCCTCTCCTTTCCTCTCTCCTCTCCTTTCCTCTCTCCTCTCCTTTCCTCTCTCCTCTCCTTTCCTCTCTCCTCTCTCCATCCATCCCTTCATCATTTCCTCTCTCTCTCCATCTCCCTCTCCTTCCTTCCCTCCCTCCTTGCCTCCCTCCCTCCTTCCCTCCCTCCCTCCATCCCTCCTACCCTTCCTCTCCTCGTCCCTCTCTCCGTTCCTTCATATATAAAAATAATATCACGCGACTTGGTACTAAAAATAAGGTTCATTCTCGACCAGACTAGAGAAAATAAAAGAAAATGTGTCAGAAAATATGTCCTTCGATCGAAAACAAGTGGAGACGCGAGGCCACGTGACGTCATCAGCAGAAGAGGAGCAGAAGCAGGAAGAGGAGTAGGAGAGGAGTAGCAGGAGTAAGACCAGGAGGAGCAGGAGTGAGGGAACAGGAGGAGCAGGAGAAGGAGAGTAGTAAGAACAGCAGGAGCAGGAATAGGAGAGAACAGGAGTAGCAGGAGCAAGAACAGGAGGAGCAGGAGAAACAGCATAACTGATAGAACAGGAGGAGCAGGAAAAGGAGAGAAATAAGAACAGGAGTAACAGAAGTAAGAACAAGAGGAAGCAGGGAGGAGTAGAAGCAAAAAAAAAAAATTAAAAATAGCAGGGGAGGGAGGAGGATTTGGAGGGAGGAAGAGAAGGAGGGATCGGAAACAGGAAGCGGCGGAGGGAGCGGAAGCAGGAGGAAGAGCAGGAGGTTGAGAACAATGGCGCCTTAATTTCCCCTTAAAATCCAGGGTAGGATTTCTCCTCCGTTAATCCCCGTCGCTGATAATTTCGCGACCTCAGAAGAGCCAGCTCGTCTCCGCGGAGGAGGCGAGAAAAAGGAGGGGAGGAGGGAGGAATTAGAGGGGAAAGAGGGAGAGGAATAGGGAGGAGAGAGGAATTAGTGGGGAAGGAATTGGGAGGAGGGAAGTAGAAGGAAAGGAATGGGGAGGAGGGAATTAAAGGGGAAGGAATGAGAGGAGAGAAGTAAAGGGGAAGGAATGAGGAGGAGAGAAGTAGAGGGGAAGGAATTAGAAGGAAAGGAATGGGGAGGAGGGAAGTAGAGGGGAAGGAATTAGAAGGAAAGGAATGGGGAGGAGGGAAGTAGAGGGGAAGGGATGAGGAAGATAATTAGAGGGGAAGAAGAGGATTAGAGGGAAAGGGAGGAGGAGGAAGGAATTAGATAAGAGGGGAAAGAATGAGGAGAGACTTAGAGTGGAAGAAATGGGTTAGGGGGAGGGGGAGAGGAAGGAAGAGGTAGCAAACGGCAGGAAGAGAGAAGAGGAGGTGATGGAAGAAGAAAGAGGGAAGAGGAGGAGATGGAATTGAGAAGGTGATGCAAGAGGGAAGAGGAGGTGATGGAGGAAGGAAGAGGGAAGAGGAGATAGAAGAAGGTGATGAAGAAAGAAAAAGGAAGAGAAGGAAATGGAATAAGGAAGTGGGAAGAGAAGGAGATGGAAGAAAATAGGAGGAGGATATAGAATAAAGGAAGTGACGAAGGGAAGAGGAGGGGATGGAGTGGGGAAAGTGGGGAGAGAGGGTGAGGGACAGAATTTTTTATTTTTTCTTCTTCTTCTTTTTTCTTTTTTTT
>NW_020871513.1:93908-98908 GCF_003789085.1 Penaeus vannamei | reverse complement strand
CCTCCCTCCCTCCCTCATTCTCTCTCCCTACCTCCCTCTCCCTCCTCCTCCCTCCTCCCTCTCTCCACCTCCCTCTCCTCCTCCTCTCCCTCCCTCCCCCGACCCCCCTCCCTCCCTCCCTCCCTCCCCTCCCTCCCTCCCTCCCTCCCTCCCTCCCTCCCCTCCCTCCCTCCCTCCCTCAGCGACCCAGGAAGCGATCTCAAAGTTCCTCATATATCTATCTATCCTTTCGCCGTGTGGCCGCCTTCTCCCCCTTTAGCGCGTTTCTCGTCTGTCCCTCTTTCGTCAGGGTCGCTCTTGAAGTCCCTCCGCGTGTCGCCTCTGGAGTCCCTCTCGCTCTCATCCGCGTCATGAAATTTTGTGTTTCAAGTATCATCGAATTATGTCTGTGTATCAAACGGTATTATTCAGCTTTGTAAAAAGTCTTTATTATTCATGTGTATCTTCCAGTTCAGTTGCACATTTTAGTTCACTTAGAAGCGTTCATTTGATCTGCATTTCCCTCTGTTCATGTGTCATTCAGTTTATGTATCGCTCAGCCTGTACTCTTCTGTTAAGTTTCATTAAGTTCATATTCCTTTGTTTCATTCTACCGTCCATGCCATATACTTTGCTGGTTTTATGTATCTCGCATCGCAAATCATTCATTCGCGTTTCATTCATTTCANGAAATTTCTGATTGCCTGACACGAGAGTAAATATTTACACGGTTGAAAAGAGACGCCTTATTTCTGGATCAAATTGAGTCAGACTGAATCGTCGGCCTCGCGCGGGTGACTCGAAGGGACGAAGCTCAACCTTGGCTTCGTTTTAGGGCTTTTGTTCGAAGGGAAGTTCCTCCGAAAGCCATTTTGTTTTCCATAAGCAGGAGTTTGATAAGAGGAGTATCTCACTCGTTCTCTCGCGCTTTCTCTTTCCTTTTTCTCTTTCTCCTTCTCTCTCTCTCTCTCTCTCTCTCTCTCTCTCTCTCTCTCTCTCTCTCTCTCTTCTCTCTCTCTCTCTCTCTCTCTCTCTCTCTCTCTCTCTCTTTCTCTCTCTCTCTCTTTTGCTCTCTCACCCCCTCTCTCTCTCTCTCTCTCTCTCTCTTTCTTTTCTTTTTCTCACTCTCTCTTTCTCTGTCTATCTACCTTTCTTGTTCTCCCTCCCTCCTTCTATCTTATTCTGTCTAAACATCTACTTATCTATCTATCTATGAACCTAATTATATATTTCCTTCCACTCTTCCTTCCTTCCTTCTTCTCTCTCTCATGTGTCTATCTATCGCCCTTTCTCTATTCCCTCCTTCGCAATGGCCGCCGTCTGAGTGTCTCGCCTATTTATCATCTGTCCTATTTACCCAGCTGGCAGGTAGTAGGGTCCATTAGTAGATAGGAAAACACAGAAATCTGATCTTTATTGCGTCTGTCTGGACGATTTTCGGATTTTATGGTACAATCTTGTCTCTTCTCTCAATTTTATGTTAGATGATGGAAATAATGATAATAATGATGTTGTTATGGTATTACTATTGTCAATATTATTTGTATTGATAATAGTTTTACTTGTATATTATTATTATCATTGTTGATGTTATTATCAGGACTTTCATGATTTTATTTTCATTGTCGTTATCGTTACGAGGATTATCATTGTTATCATTATGCTTAATGTTTAATTGTTATTATCTTTGTTTTCTTTTTTTTTCTTTTTTTTTACATGTAAGGAATGTTATATTCAATGATATTACTGTTTTGATAATCATCATGACATTATTTTATTATTGTAATCGTCATTACTGTTTTGATGATTTATGTTGTTATAACTGATGTTAATACATCATTGTTATAGTTATTGTTGTTAATGTTATCATCTTTATTATTACACCATTATTATCTTTATTGTTGTTGTTATATGATTTTCATTTCTGTTACTATTAACATTATTATCATCACTATGACAATAATAATGATGTGATAATGATGACAATAGTGATAATGATCATAATAATGATGATAACCGTGACAACAAAAATAATGATAATGATAAAAACAATGGTGATAATGGTGACAATACGAATGATAATGATAACGATAATACCAATAATGATAATGATATTAACACTAATGATAATAATGATAATAATAATAATGATAATAACGATAATGATAATTACGATAATGATAAAGTATTAATGATAATACTGATGATGATAATGATTGTTATTATCATTACTGTTATCATTATCATTATCATTATTACCACAATTATTATTAGTATTATTATCATTATTGATATAATAACAATAATAATAATGATAATCATCATCATCATCATCATCTCAATAATGATAGCTATAATAATTATAATAATGATAACAACAATAATAATTATAACAATAATAATGATAACGATAATATTACTAATGATAATGATAATTGTCATCATTATTGTCATTATGATGACAATAATGATAATGACGAAATGAACAAATTATGATAATACTGATTAGATTTATAATAATCATAATACTACTAATAAAGCTGATAATAAGGATGATGAAATAAATCAATTATAAGGATCAAATAAATCTTTTATGATTATAGTGAATAAGTAAATCAATGAATCAATCAATAGTTGTGGTAACAATGATAACAATGATAATTATCATTATTATTATTATTATTATTATTATTATTATTATTATTATTATTATTATTATTATTATTATTATTATTATTATATTATTTATTATTTATTTATTATTATTATTATTATTATTATATTATTTATCATTATCATTATCATTATTATTATTATTATTATTATTATTATAGTAGTAGTAGAAATGATAATAATAGCAATGATAGTAATGATGATAATGATAACTATTATTTGTTATCATTATCATTAACATTATTGTTGGTATTATCATCAATATGATTATATCATTACTGTTTTCATTATCATTATCATTGTCATTATGATCATCATTATCATAAACATAAAGATGACGACGGTGATTATTATTATCATTATTATTATTATCATTATTACTATTAATATTATTATCGTTATTATCATCATTATCATTATTATTTATATGATTATGACGATGGCGATTATTATCATCATTAATATTATCATTATTTTTGTTGTTATTGTTGTTATCATCACCGTTAGTTATTTTCATTACTATAACTATTGTTATTACCATAGGTATTATTATCATTACCAATATTATTGTTGGTATTATTATTAATGATATTTTCATCATTACTATTATCATTATTACAATCATCCTCATATAAGGAAAGAACCTAAACTCTATACTGACATACCGCTGCTGTTGGTTTATCTATTACTCTTTTAAAAATCAAATAGCTTTTCTTTATTTTCAGTTTGTTATAACTGATTCAGAATTCTTCGATCTCTTAATATTATTCTTCTATCTTTAGCTTCTATAATATGCTCAGGTCTCTAAATCTGATAGACGGGGGTAAGTAAAGACAACGAGTATATTTTATATGCATCCAGTTATCACAGTCATGATAGCTAGAGAACCGAACCGAATCTCCACGGAAAACGTTGACTTTTGGGCGAAACGATACATAATGAAAGAGCCGTTAGTCATCGCTGCCATTGTCAGCGGATTAACCATCGTAATGACCAGTTTTAGAGTTACGATCGTATCTCCGATAGTTATTTCTTCGTAAATACCAGTGCGGTCTGCTTACGATCGTAATTCATAACGATCGTAGTTACTACCGATTTTACTGTTATAAATGTGCTAGTAAATCCGGCTCCAGAAGGATAGTAATGGTAAAGATAATATAATGATAAACAGATAACGTTAAGTCCGCTCTCGTGTGTCTTCGATAACCAATATTGATAAATTTACCCAAGTAAGACAACAACTTATCTCAACAAAAAATAGACTCTGGCTCCAATACTGAGACTCGGAAATCGGGATACGTTCTAGTGTCCTCAGCAGGCAATTACTGCAAGCGATCCATCAGCGGCCACTCGGGATAATCTCGTTGGTCAGCGACACAGAACAACAGACCAATCAGAACTGTGATTACTGCAGTATAAGAAGTCTTATTGGCTGTTTCAAGACGAGTAACTGTTCCTCTGCTGGAGTGTGTTTAACTTTGTGTATAGTTTGTCGGAAAGAGAGAGTGAGAAGGGGGGAGGATGAAGATAATCGTTATTCGATTTTCCTTGTTTTCTCTAGTCCCATTTCTTCTTCTTCGGTATTCTGTTAGACTAGTGAATTCATCTTCCTTTCTTTTCTGTCTTGACATACGTACGTACTGGACATACAAAAATGTGATACACAAACACATAAACACTTCATCATTATTTCAGTTTTAGTGTTGTCGATTTTATCATGTTTATTATCATAATTATCATAAATGTCATTATTATTATATTTGTTGCCAGTACAGTCGTCATTGTTATTAGACTGTTATCACTACCATTGATTTTGCCTGTTGTTGCTATCAAATTGGTTTTGTTTTTTGGCATCATTACTATTCTTCATCTGTGTTATTTTTCTCCGGTATTTTTATTATCATTATTATTATTATCATAGTATTGTGACATCTATATCCGTACGTTTTGCATTTCGCGTTTATTGACCGTATTTACTGACTTCCTATTAACTACATCTTTTGTTGTGCTGTTGAAAGTTTCCCATTGTTGTACCATTATGTGTCATCCATTGTCTCTCCCGTCATCTTCGTTTTTTTTTTTTTTCTTTCTTTCTTTCTTTTTCTCGTGACCCCCGAAAAAATAGTCCTCACTTGTTAATTTCTTTTCAACCCTCCACGCCCCTCCTTTTTCTTACGACTTACCCCTCCCCCACTCTCCTTCCTCTAGAAAGAAAAATAACGCCCTCTACTTCTCCGTTTTTTAACCCCCTCCCCCTCTCCCACTCCACGAATCGCCCCTCCACCTTTCCTCCTTCCCACCCCTCAAAATAATCCCCCCCCCCACTCCCTCCTTCCCACCTTTTTCTT
>NW_020871513.1:86408-88908 GCF_003789085.1 Penaeus vannamei | reverse complement strand
CAAATGCCAAATACTCTTAACACGGAGTCCAAGTGTGACGTCACAGCGTCTGTACCGTGTTCTGATCCAGATGCGCTGAAGTAAAATGAATGAAAACCTTAACAGCATTCATATGAAACAGGAAAAAGAGGAAAAAAATATAAACCTGATTCAGAGAAAAAAAATAGATTTACGCAAAGAGAAATTGTTTGTAGGAGATAGTAAATTTAACCATGAGAAGAAGCAGAAGAGTAATGAAATTGCATGAAAGAAAATATGTTGGAATGAAAAGAGAAAAGGAGGAATATGACTGGGAGCTCGAGTGTTTTTATTGATAATTAGAAAGAATAAGATAAAACTGAATATACAGATGGGGACAAAATAAACGAATTATTTTTTTCTCTCTCTCTTCTTTCTTTCATTCATCCATTTTTAACTTGTCTAATGTATAAACAGAACATGATTAATTGTAAAGAGTTCATAAGGTAAATACAAAATAAAACAAGAAAGTTAAACCTCTAAGCAAGTGTCTGATCATACAAAGCAACATTTCCGATGAACTTGATACAAACTGCAATTCTAATCTAGTGTGGGCTGAGGCGGAAGGACAGGCTGGTGTATCCGGGTCATTACACAGCTCAGGAAGGATGGAGAGAAAAGAGGAGAGGAGGAAGAGGAAGAGAGAGAGGGGGGGAGAGAGAGAGTTACTTTCTGAAGTTGTGTTTACTTTTTTTCTCTCTCTATCTCATTCTGTCTGTTTCTTCCCCAATTTTGTTTATTTGTCTATTCCTTTTTATTTCTTTTCATTCTTTCCCCCTACAAATCTTTCCATCGCCTTTGCTGGTTACTTTCAACTGTGTCTCTTATCTTTTTTCTTCACCATTCACCTCCTCTCTCTCTCTCTCTCTCTCTCTCTCTCTCTCTCTCTCTCTCTCTCTCTCTATATATATATATATATATATATATATATATATATATATATATATATATATATATGTATGTATGTATGTATGTATATACATATATATACATATATATATACATACATAACTCACACACATATGTATGTACTGAAGTTAATGTGCACACACACTCTCACGCACACACACTCTCATGCACACACCTTCATACGCAGGTAAGCACACACACACTCAGAAAAAAAACACGTTAGCATTGCCACGCTGTGAACACTACCTTATGATAGACCCGCTCTATTGACTAATGACAACTTCATGCAACAAAATTCATTTCATTATCAATTCTAAACCACAAATTGGCTGAAATGATAGTTACTGAAAATGGATATTTACGCACTACGGATATTGCCTTGAGGGTATGATGTAATAGTTAATTATTCATAGTTCGCTAAACTGTTGATGGTTTCCCCGCAGACTGAAATACCCTCGAAGTGATTGAAATCAGGAGGTCTTTCCCGTAGACTTTTTGTGACTTGTTCTGCATTTATTATGCCATTAATACGTGACAGAATTTCTTTCGTCAGTTATATTTGCTTTCAATGATGATGGTTCAATCACACAAATGACCATCCGTGATTAAGGAATGAGGGTCAGAGAGAAAATAAACGTGAAAGAGGAGAAAGAGGAGAGTGAGTGAATGAGAGAGAAAGAGAGAGGTAGAGATAGAGAGTGAATGAGTGAGAGAGGGAGAGAAAATGAGAGGAAGAGAGAGAGAGATAAAGGGAGAAGATAGATAGAGAGATAAAGAGAGAATGTAGATAGAGAGATAGAGAGAGAGACAGAGATAGAGAGGATGGGAGAGAGAGAAGGAAGAAATTGAGATCTTAATAGATGATAAGGGAGGTCTGAGAGAGAGCGTGACATTATGCATTCTCTTTCATGGCGAGAGCGAGGAATAAAAGGAATATGAAGGAGAAAAAAAGACAGGCAGACCGAGAAGGTATTCAGATATTGCGAATACCTATACCAAAGCCTTAGTCTGGAGGTTGAAAACAAAGTTCTAAGAAGGAAAAAAAAGTCGATATTATTAGATAAATATTTTTAAGTGGCAACTTCAAAAAATAATGATCATGAAAAAGATCGACACTTTCACAATAAAAACCTTCCGAGAAAAAAACAACATATTAGGGAATAGAAAGAAAAGTGACGGATAATACGACTCTCCCTCTCTCTCTTCTCTCTCTCTCCCTCCCTTTTTCTCTCTTCCCCCTCCCCCCCCTCCTCTCCTCCCTTCCTCCCTCCCCCCTCTCTCTCCCCCTTCTCCCACCATCTCCCCTCCCCCCCTCCC
This sequence comes from Penaeus vannamei, assembly GCF_003789085.1. NCBI lineage: Eukaryota > Metazoa > Arthropoda > Malacostraca > Decapoda > Penaeidae > Penaeus > Penaeus vannamei. The sequence continues at coordinate 86,664 of NW_020871513.1, read as the reverse complement.
CACCTCTCCCTCCCTCCCTCCACCCCTCCCACCCCACCCCCCTTTCCCTCCCTCCTCTTAATCTAATCGCAGGCCATGTACTTCCTCGTCCTTCGACAGCCAAGCGCCCCCCCCCCCCCGTGCCGCAGAGGAGGCCGCGCTGAGCCCCCGAGGGCGACCTCCTCTTCGGCGGAGAGTCGGCGCGAAACTGCTCGTTGGCGCTAATGACCATTTGGGAGGCCGCCGACGGGGGGGGGGGGGTGCGCGGAACGGGCTG
>NW_020871513.1:61093-63593 GCF_003789085.1 Penaeus vannamei | reverse complement strand
GATCCTCATGCAGAGGATACAACTAACAGTTATACAAATATTGGAGAAATATCACCTGGCGGCAAAGTTAAAACCCCCAAAGACAAAAACCGACGTTAAAGCTGCCTGACCAAACCGCCGCATGACAGCGTCGACAGCAACAACAACAACAACAGAGGCAGTAATGAAATAAAAGAAAAAAAACGCGAATCAAAAAGTCGCGGCAAACCCGAGCAATGTGTGCGGGATGGAAGGCAATTTGAAATGTGACTGATGTTGTCGCGGCGAATGACTGTTCAACGGACAGGCTATTAACGGTTAGCAGCGCGGGCGGGCGCGGGCGGTCTCGGGGTTGGCCGCGGGACCTCGGGCTCACGAGGGCGCGGTGGGGCTTGTCTGGAAATCTGTCTGTTTCGTTTGCTCTTTATCGGAATTCTTTCTTTCTTTCTTCTTATCATTATTGTTGTTGTTCTTGTTGTTGTTGCTCTTGTTGTTGTTATCATTGTTACTATTGTTGTTGTTGCTGTTATTATTTTTTTTTATTATTATTATTGTTGTTGTTGTTGTTATCATTATCATTATTATTATCATTTTTATCATTATCATCATTATGACTATTGTTGTTATCATTATTATTTTTATCATAATTATCATCATTATTATTACTACTATCATTATTATTACAATCATTGTTTTTCCTCCTCTCCTCCGTTTCATTCTTTTCTGGTTGGTCACCAAAAACAATCTTAGCTCAATGTTAAGTCTGCAAAAAATAAAAATAATAATTAACAAAAGCTCATTACCACAAAGTTTTGTTATTAACCATTAAGTACTCAGCAGAACCGCTAACGAGATTGCACTTAAGGAAGAAAAAATCGCAGAGGTTACTTTTCTTGGAGAATATTCGGTTAATTATCCTATTACAACAAATGTCACTTCTAATCACCCATTTAGCTACATCAGACCAAAAAATGTAATTAGTTTCAGTGCCATAACACTCTGGGAGAAGTTTAATGGTTGTTGCATTTAGAAGAAAAAAAATATTGTAATGCTTTTCTTAAAGACTCAAGTTTCCCGTTTTGGAAAAGATTAAAGAGTTTTTGTCACTGTTTTGGGAATCTTCATAAAATAGGGGTTTGTGTCATGGAAGTCATGCAAGTCTTAACGAAATGGTTAAATGTGAGCTAAATATTTTATATGTTGTCATGTATTAGGTGTTTTCTATGTTGATTATTTATTATATTCTTTATTCATGAATACACATCCACATATGTATGCATACACACACACACACACACACACACACACACACACACACACACACACACACACACACACACACACACCACACACACACACACACACATATATATATATATATATATATATATATATATATATATTTATTTATTATTATTTATATTTATATATGTATAGGGCCGCCGTCACGCGTCCTGGGCCCGGGGCAAAGAACAGGTCCGGGTCCTCAGGACGCGTTTTTCAAATAGGAACGCCCATTTTTCCCTTAAACTTGTTAACGTTAACAGCTGTAATGCTGGTTTAGTGTAAATACCCTATAAATTTGCTGTTAGTTATTCTTGGGCTCAAATAAGCGACTATTGTAAATTTTTACGGGACCCGGGGTCGTTGCCCGGCTACCTCCCACCCCCCTGTCGGCGGTCCTGTGTATATATATAAGTAAATGTATATGTATATATATATATATTGTGGGGGTGAGAGAGTGAGAGAAAGTAAGCAAACAAGCGTGTGTGTGTGTGTGTGTGTGTGTGTGTGTGTGTGTGTGTGTGTGTGTGTGTGTGTGTGTGTGTGTGGGTTGTTGTGGTGTGTGTGTGTGTGTGAGTGAGTGTGTGTGTGTAGGTTGTGTGTGTGTGTGTGTGTGTGAGTGAGTGTGTGTGTGTAGGTGTGTGTGTGTGTGTGTTATCAAATCCTAAAAATGTACATCAGCAGTTATTATGACTCATTATTATCAAAATACAGTTACATGAATATTACATTTTCAACTACGCAGATCAAAAGGGATTCTCTCAAAACATGTACACAAATTGGTTTTGTGTGATTATAGCCAATGTAATGGGATTAATTTCAATTCTATTATCCACCTCAATTTAAATCACACTCAATAAATATATCATAATGACGTAATTAGAGCAGATAAAGCAGATTAATGTAATTGCTCAATGACTCATATCTGCTAATCACTAACAAATTACATTAAAAAAAAGCATCTGAAAATCTATTTAAACGTCAATTGACTGTGAGGCGCATAAATTGAATTAACGATTTCCAATATAAACGACCATTTGTCCCTTTATTTCAACTAAGGTCAGAGAAGTATCATGAAGCATAATTTTGGCTTGTTTGCTGCATAGGAATCATAGAATACTTTTTTTCTTCCTTTCTTTTTCACCTTATTAGTTATTATTACTCATTATCATTGTTTTGACTGTTATCGTTGTTATTACTGTTGTTGCTGTTGTTGTTATTACTACTACTACAACTC
>NW_020871513.1:48593-51093 GCF_003789085.1 Penaeus vannamei | reverse complement strand
GGACATCGAGACCTTTGACCTGGAGGACTTCAAATACAACTTCGTGAACATGACCGCGTTTCGACTCGTGGATTCGGAACACTACCGAGTCCGGCGGGTGCTGAAGGACATGGAGAAGTTCCAGCCCATCGGCCACAACATCCTCAACCGCAGCCGAGTCATTCAGGTCAGTTGGTTGCGTTCGGAAGTTCGGAAGTTGTGTGTGTGGGGGGGGGGGGGGGAGTTTCGTTTTTTTTTAGCCCGTTTTCGATTGGGTTTGGCTCCCGTTTTCTTTGGGTTGCTCGTCTTGTTTTGTTATTTTTGATGGTGACTGATGTGTGTGTTTGTTTTTTTAGTTTTTTTCAAGGCGTGTCTGTGCTTCTCTTGGTAGTTTTTATTTTTTTTTTTTTTATTTGTTTTAGTGTCTATGTTTAGAATTAGGTTTTAACTAATTTCATAAAACTCCAGTGTCTGCCCCCCCCCCTTCCCCAGTGGCTGATAGTACCAATGCTGAAAATGAGCAAATATTTGTAAGATACTTTAGCTGCCATCAAAAGCACGCTGTAGGGTTTAGTTCAGATCAGAAGTGATCGTAGTTTTAAATCTGAAAATAAAGTATACGGATAAATCCGCCGCGTTTCACTTACTCTGAGTGTTAATGTCATTAATTTTGATTGCATATTGATCATTCAAAAATGAGACTGATATATTGGTAATGTATGATCGAGCATGACACCTTCAGGCAAGTGGCCAAAAGGCAGTCTAATTAATGGATCATTAATAACAAGGTTAAACTTTTTTCTCTCTCTTTCCACATGTAGCGTTCTTGTACATCAATATATGAACGGAAGACATACAGATACTAGATAAATATATAAGTGATATACTATAGTTTTTTGGATAAATCTTGCCCATTCACAATCATCTATAATGTTATTCAGTAGTATAGATTATTGTATGAACGTCTAATTAATTGTGAACGAGACTAAGTCCGCGTGAGGAGAATTCCTTCATCTTATTTATGTGCAGAAGGAAGTGCCTGCTCTTGGGCGGGAGAAATCTGATTTAAGTCTAATTCAGCTGCGTGTGTGAGCGTACAGGCACATTTTACGGACTCGCTGCACAGGTGTGTCGTCTGCTGTAGGTTCCCCGAGGCTTACGTCGCAGCTGTGTTCTGTCTTTGTTTCGCCGTTTAGACCTCGACTTCTCTCTTTCTCCCTTTGCCTTTCCTTCTCTCTCTACCTCCTCCCTCTCGTTACTCATTTTCTCCCCATCTCACTCTCCCTCTCCTCCCTTTCTTCATCCATCATCTCTCTCTCTCTCTCTCTCTCTCTCTCTGTTGATAATGGAAAGGCTGAATAGGTCGCAGGTTGATGACAGGTAGAATGACTAACGAAGTGATTTGGCAGAGTTCAAAGGTCGGTTGAATCTAATCACGACCTCGTTAGTCATTCTACCTGCCATCAACCTAGCCGTTCTTCCCTCAGCGACCTATTCAACCTATCCGTTATCAACGCACCTACCCACCCACCTATCCACTCTGCCCTCATCGACTCTATCAACCTATTAATCATCAACACATCCATCCCACCATCAATCTATTCAACCTATGATACCATCAACCTATCTACTCAGCCTCACCGACTCTACCAACCCATCTATCATCAATATCCACCCCACATCAATCTATCCAGTCTATCCGCTATCCAGTTCCCTAAAACAGCCCCGTCTTCTCCACTGCAGGCAGAACCCGCCCTTATATACGACAGCGTGCACGTGTTTGCACTGGGACTGCAAGCCCTCGAGAGGTCCACCACGCTCAGGGTTGCCAACCTCTCCTGCGACCACGAGCTGCCTTGGAGCGATGGGTCTTCGCTCTTCAACTATATAAATTCGGTTGGTAGTCCTGATTATCATTTTTCCCCCACCGGTCGTTTCTTCTTTATCATTGTGTGTGCATGATTATTCTGATTATGTTAATTTGCGTCGCCAACATGGTCAAGTATAATTTTACTTTTTTTTTATTTGTTATTTATTTGTTTATTTATTGATTTTGTTTATTCATTCATCTATTGATTTATTTTGGTAGATATGTAATTGAATAAAACTTGTTAATTTCTTTCAGTAATCGTATTAATATTTAGGTTCAATTCACTCTTATTAAAAAAAAAAAAAATGCAGAAATAAAAGACTAGATCCCTTTGGTGTTGGGTTAAATGACTTGCAATAAATCCGTGAACGTTAATTTTTAATATATTTCATATTCTTGTCTCTCCCCTTTCTGTCTTTCTTCTGCTTACCTTTATTTGTCTCTTGTGTATCTATCCATCTGTCTCTTTTACTAATGTTATCTACTACCTTATATTTATTTCTAAATCAATTTACGTTTTTCTGTACCCATCTCCCCCTCTCTCCCCCTCTCTATCTATCTATCTATCTATCAATTTATATACCTATCTCTCTCTCTCTTTATCTATCTATCTATCTATCTATCTATCTATCTATCTATCTATCTATCTTA
>NW_020871513.1:37023-39523 GCF_003789085.1 Penaeus vannamei | reverse complement strand
TATCATTATTATCATTATTATTATTATTAGCATTATTAGCATCATTAGCATTATGATTAGCATTATGGTTAATATTATCATCACTATTATCAATAATACAATGTTAATATCACTAATGATATTCTTGTTATTATTGTTATAACTTTTATTTTTGTTGCTTTAGTATCATTTTATTATCATCATTCTCATTATCATTATCACTGTTATTGATATAATGATAATGATGATAATAATGATAGAAACGATTTTTATTGTTATCATTATTATCATTATTATTATCATTATCATTATTGTATTTACTATTATTATCATTCTCATCATTGTTATCATTTTTTTGCTATTATTATTATTATTATTATCATCATCATCATCATCATCATCATCATCATCATCATCATTATTATTATTATTATTATTATTTTATTATTATTATTATTATTATTATTATTATTATTATTATTAATCATCATCATTATTATTATTATTATTATTATTATTTATCATCATCATTATCATTATCATTATCATTGTTATTATTACTATTATTATTACTATCACTATTATTGTTATTATCATAAATATTACCAGTGGTATTGTTATAGACATTACTATCATTATAAATCACACTGTTATTATTTTCCACATTTTCTTTTGCCTCCCCCATTCCCTTCCTCTTTGCCCCCCTCCCCCCCCCCTCCGGCCCATCAAGGAGAGAGCCTGAAAGAGGTTTTCCGAGATCCTGAAGTTGATTGTGTCTCCACCGTCCACCTTAATTGGTTGATTAGTGGAAGCCTTTTAATCTTAAGGGAAGGCCTTTGGGGAAGGGGCGCCGCGAATGCCATTTCTCTCGGTCAGTTTTTTTTTTTTTCTTTCTTTCTTTGAGGGGGGGGGAGGGTAATTTGTTGTTGTTTGTTGTTGTTGTTGTTATTGTCTTTCAGATTTTTGTTGTTTGTTGGTGGTGCTGGTGATGTTTTTTTAGTTTTGTTATTGTTTGCTGGTGGTTGTGTCTTTGTCTTTTCTTATTATTATTATCATTTTATTTTTGTTTACTTATTTTTATTTTATTTATTTATTTATTTTTTGCCTGTGTTGTTGTTGTTGTCGGTTTGTGCTTCGGTGCCAGAATTTAAAACGAGATTTTATAATGAGGTGGGATAGGTTGTGAATTTTTGCTCGAAAGGATAATCAAAGATGTTATCATGATGAAGAGTTATTACAAGGTGGATAGAAGCCACGCGGCGAGCGGAGTTGAAACGCTGTGTATTTGTGTATTTGTGAGTATCCGGGCTAAGGGTGCAGTGTGTACTAGTGTTTTAATGTACTTAAAGCTTTTTCTTTATCTAAGCCAATTTTGACATCGACCCTTAGAATAAATTTGTGTATTAAGCCTCCCTTCTTCCTGTCTTATCTCCCTTACCCTTTGCCCTTTGCCCTTTGTCCTAACCTTTACCCATGCCTTCAACTTTACTTCCCCATCTCTTGTTACTTCCCAAACATCACCTGATCCTTCACCCCAACCTGACCTATCCTAACCCACCACCCGCCCCGCCCACCTAACCTCTACTCATCTACCCAACTACCCAAACCTTACCCTAACCCACCCCTAACGCAACCCTAATCCACCAACCCAACGCTAACCTAACCAAATCCACCTCTTACCCCCTACGCCTTACCCCACCCCCTTACCCTAACCCTAACCCTTAATTACTTCCCCTATTCCTAACCAAACTCACCAACCCAACCCCGCCTCATCCCTACCCAAACCCACCTCCTACCCTTCCCCCTTACCCTACCCACACAACCCACAAACCCAACCCCTACCCCTACCCAACCCACCCCTTATTCCTACCCACAACCCACCAACCCAACCCCTACCCTACCCAACCACCCTTATTCCTACCCACAAAAACCCACCAACCCAACCACCCTTATCCTACCCACGCCCACCCTACCCCTACCCAAACCCCTCCCTACCCTCACCCCTTTACCCCTACCCATATACCCAACCCAACCCACCCCCTACCCCTACCCAAACCCCCCTCCCTACCCTATCCCTTTACCTCTACCCACAAACCCAAACCCCAAACCAACCCTACCCTCCTACTCCCCCTTCCCCTTCCCCTCCCCTTCCCCCTCCCAACAGGAAACCCCCTACGTGATGCTGAAGAAGGAGGGCAACCTGACGGGGAACGACCGCTTCGACGGCTTCTGCGTGGACATGCTGAAGCGGATCGCCGTCATGGTGGGCTTCCAGTACATCATCCAGATGTCGCCGTCCAGGACCTACGGCATCCAGGACCCCGACACCGGGGAGTGGAACGGCATCGTCAGGAGCTGCAGGATAGCGTAAGGGGGGCTTGGGGGGGCGGGGGAGGGGTGCGGGGGGCGGCCCCCCTCTTGCCGGTCTTCATATTTTTTTGTTTTGTTTTTGTTTGTTTGTGTGTGTTTGTGGCTTTTTTTTCTTGTTCTTTCTCGTCTTTTTCGTTTTCTTTTGCTTTTT
>NW_020871513.1:29523-32023 GCF_003789085.1 Penaeus vannamei | reverse complement strand
AATGATCATTACGATAATAATAATAATAATAATAATAATGATAATAATAATAATAATAATAATAGTAATAGTAACAATAATGATAATAATAATAGTGATAATAATAATAACAATAATGATAATGATAACAATAATAACAGCAATAATGATACCAATAACAGTGATACAACAATAAACAATAACAACAACAGCAACAACAAAAATAGCCCCGTAATCATAACACGAGAGGCGCAGGCTGTGACGTCATCCGCCCCTTCTACCCCGCACAGAAAGCCGATCTTGCCATAGGGTCGTTCACCATCAATTACGCGCGAGAAAACGTCATAGACTTCACCAAGCCTTTCATGAACGTCGGCATCAGCATTTTGTTCAAGGTAAGAACAGGGGGGTTTTGTTTGTTTGTTTGTTTGTTTGTACGTGTGTGCTTACGCGTGGTTTGTTTGTTTGGGTGGTGTGTGTGTGTGTGTGATTTGATTGGATAGGTGGTAGTTTTTTTTCTCTCTCTCTGTCTCTGCTGTTCTTTTCTCCCTTTATTTTTTTTCGAGAGACGAGAAAGAAAAAGAGAGAGAGAGAGAAAGAGAGCGAGAGAGAGAGAGAGAGAGAGAGAGAGAGAGAGAGAAGAGAGGAGAGAGAGAGAGAGAGAGAGCAGAGGAGAGAGAGAGAGAGAGAGAGAGAGAGAAGAGAGAGAGAGAGAGAGAGAGAGAGAGAGAGAGAGAGAGAGAGAGAGAGAGAGAGAGAGAGAGAGAGAGGAGAGAGAGAGAGAGAGAGCGAGAGAGACAAGAGAAAGAGAGAGAGAGAGCGAGAGAGAGAGAGAGAGAGAGAGAGAGAGAGAGAGAGAGAGAGAGAGAGAGAAAGAGAGAGAAAGAGAGCGAGGGGGAGAGCCTCTCACTTCACTCCGCACCATTAATTTCGCGCAGACTTATATGATCCCTTCATTTCATCAAGGCCGACCTCCTCCTCCTCCTCTTCAACAACCTCATTACATCAGGAGGGGCCTTTACACCTCTTCCTCTTCCCCCTCGCCGCCGCCACCCTCCTCCTCTTCCTCTTCTTCCTTTTCTTCTTCTTTTTCCCTCTTCTTTATTTTCTTTTTTTTTTCTTCTTCTTCTTCTCCTCGTCCTCTTCTTCTTCTTCGTCGTCGTCCTCCTCTTCTTCCTTTTTCTCCTCTTCTTCATCTTCCTCCTCCTCCCTCTTCCCCCACCAACTTCCTCCTCCTCCACCACCAAGTCCTCCCTCCCCCCCCCCACCGGTAACTCATCGCCTCTCTCTCTCTCTCTCTCTCTCTCTCTCTCTCTCTCTTCTCTCTCTCCTCTCTCTCTCTCTCTCTCTCTCTCTCTCTCTCTTCTCTCTCTCTCTCTCTCTCTCTCTCTCTCTCTCTCTCTCTCTCTCTCTCTCTCTCCTCTCTCTCTCTCTCTCTCTCTCTCTCTCTCTCTCTCTCTCTCTCTCTCTCTCTCTCTCTCCCTCTCTCTGAAGGATCTTTCAGCCTCATTCCGCCAATGACCAGACGCTCCTTGTTGTGTCCTTGAAGAGCTCTCGCCATGCCCATCGCCACAGAAGCCTTGGGGATGGGATGTCGGTTCCTTTGGGCTTCTCGTCTCTTTTCCTCTGTCTGTCTCTTTCCTCTCTTTCTCTTTCTCTCTCTCCTCTCTCTCTCTCGTCTCTCCTCTCTCTCTCTCTCTCTCTCTCTCTCTGCTCTCTCTCTCCTCCTCCCTCTCTCTCGTTTCTCTCTCTTCTTCTTCTCTTTCTCTTCTCTCTCTCTCTCTCTCTCTCTCTCTCTCTCTCTCTCTCTCTCATCTCTCTCTCGTCTCTCTCTCTCTCTTCTCTCGTCTGTCGTCTCTCTCTCTCTCTCTCTCCTCTCTATCTCTCTCTCTGTATCTCTGCTCTTCTCTCTCGTCTCTCTCTCTCTCTCTGTCTCTCTCTGTCTCTCTGTCTTCTCTCTCTCTCCTCTCGTCTCTCTCCTCTCTCTGTCTGTCCTCCTCTCTCCTATTTCTCCTCTCCTCTCTCTCATCCAGCATCCTCGTCTTCGTGTCGTCTCACGCCGTTCCCTCTCTCGTCATCTGCCCATATCGATCGTTCCTAGTCTTCTTCTCGATCATCTCCTTCTCGTCCTCTCTCTCTCTCTCTCTCTCTCTCTCTCGTTCTCTCTCATGTCTGTCCTTTCTCTCGCTGTCTCTGTCTCTCTAACTTCTCTCTGACTCCTCACGAGGTCGTCATTCTTCTCCTTCTCGTCTTCTCATCTCGTTCTCATCTCCTCCTCATTCCTCTCTCCTCCCAGCGACCTCCTCTCCATGGTCCTATCAATGTCGCCTCTCCCTCTGTCTCCGGCCGTCTGCTAGTTCCCCCTCCACTCTCCCGCCGTCTCTCTCGTTCGTCTCGGGCTTCCAGTCTATCCCTTCCTCCTCTCTCTTCCCCTACTTCTTCTCCTTCCTGGCTATCCTCCATTCGCCATCCAGTCTCTCTCTCGTCTCTCTCCTCTCTCGCTTCTCTCCTCACCCTACAC
>NW_020871513.1:21935-29423 GCF_003789085.1 Penaeus vannamei | reverse complement strand
TCGACTTCTCTGTCTTCGGTTAGGGAGGGTGGTGGTGGGTTGGGCTGGGTGGCTTCGGGGAAACGGGGGGTGGTGTGGCGGGGAAAGGAAGTGAGGCGAATGGGTAGGGGATAAGGGTGGTGGGCGGAAAGGGGGCCGTGGTTAAGGGTGGGGTGGGGGAAAAGGGTGTGAGGAAAGGGGGGTGGGAGTGGGGGGGGGAAAGGGGGGTGAGGGAAGGGTTTGTGGTGGTGGGGTGGCGGAAAGGGGGGTGAGGGAAGGGTGGTTGGTGGGGGTGAGGGGGTAGGGGGAAAGGGGTGAGGGAAGGGTGGTTGTGTGGTGGGGGGGAAAGGGGGAAAGGGGGTAAGGGGTAGGGGAGGGGGGATAGGGCACGGAGGTAAGCGGGATAGGATGGAGGTTAAGGTGCAGAGGAGGGGAGTTAAGGGGGTAGGGAGGGGATAGATGGGTGGGGAAAAGGGGGAGGGAAGGGGGAGATGGGTAGAGATGGTGGTGAGAAAGGGGGTGGGTAGGATTAAAAAGGGGGAAAGGGGAGTAGGGGTAAAGGGGGTAGGGAGGAAAGGACGGCGGGGAATTAGAGGAAGGGTAGGATTAAGAAGAAGAGGAGGGAGAGGGAGGAATGAAGAAGGGGGGAGGGGCTGAGAAGAGGAGGGGGATGGATGGATTAGAGGAGGGGAGAGGACGTATAAGGAAGAGGGGAGGAAAAGGGAGGGATGGGAAGAGAAAGGGGAGAAGGAGGGATAGGGAGAGGAGGGAAGAGGGAAGGATGAGAAGAAGTGAGGGAAAGGGAAGGATGGGAAGAGAAGGGGAAGATGGAGGGATGGATAGGGAGACGAGAGGGAGAAGGAGATAGAGGGAGAGGAAAGAGGAGAGAGAGGGAGAGGAAAGAGGAGAGGGACGGATAAGGAAAGGAGGAGGGAGGGATGAGAAGAATTGAGGGAAGTGGGAGAAGATGGGAAGGGGAAGGGAAGAGGAGGTATAAGAAGAGAAGAGGTAGAAGGAGGGACAAGGATAGGGATTGGCAGGTGGGGGGGAGGAGGAAGGGTGGGGGGAACAGGTGCAAAGATTTCGGAAGGATAGGAATAAAATAGGAAATATAAGGAGAATAGGAACGAGGAGAAGCTGGTAAGAAAGAAAGAAAAAAAATAGTTAAGAAAAAGGTAATAAGGAGAGGAATTAAAAATGAATAAATGAATAAGAAAAAGAAAATAGAAAAAAAGAATAAGGAAAGGAATTAACGAAGAAGACAAGAAAATTAGAACAAAATAGAAGAAAAAAAAATAAGGAGAAACATTAAAGAAAAGACAAGAAAATCATAGCAAGATATAAGAAAAAATAAACGAAAGGAATTAAAAGAAAAGAAAGGATAATTAGAGATAAATAGCAAGAAAAGAGAATCTAATGAGAATATAAGAAGGTAAAAAGTAAAGAAAAGGGAAGATAAGCAGGAGGGGGAGGGGGAGGAGGGAGGGCAGGTAGAGGGGGAGAGGGAGGGCAGGATAGGGGGGAGAGGGATGGGAGGGAGGTGAGAGGGGAGAGGGAGGGGCAGGTGGAGGTAGAGGGGGTAGAGGGAGAGGGCAGGTGGGGGTAGAGGGGGAGAGGGTGGGGCAGTAGAGGGGGGAGGGGGGAGGGAAGGGAGAGGGGGGGGCGGTGGGCAGGTGGGGAGAGAGGGAGCAGGGGGGGGAGAGGGTAGGGCAGATGGGGGTAGAGGGGAGAGGGGGGAGAGGGGGGGCGGGGCTCCCCAACATATGATAATTCAACTTGGATTAAGACGGACGCTCGTGTGCCCCGCGATTCATTTCATTTCGCTCATGTTTCATTTTGATTCATTTTTTTCATATATATTAGTTGTATATGAGCAACTATAGAACAATAAAAAAAAATAACAATGAAGAACTTTTTCATTTTGAATCATTTTTCATATATATCAGCTGTAACTCAGTAACTAAAGAACAATAAAAAAAAATAGATATAAAAAATAACAATGAAGAACTTTTTCATTTTTTTCATATATATTAGTTGTATCTCAGCTACAAAAGAACAACTGCTTCATTTAAATGCACTTTCCATAAATATTTGTTGCATCTCAGCAAAAAAATATAACATTCACTTTGATTCCATTTTTCTCACATATATTAGTTGTATCTCTATAACTTTTTCAATTTGATTCATCCATTTTCATAATTATTTGTTGTATGTCAGCACAAAAATTATAACTTTTTCATTTTGATTCCTTTTTCATATATATTAGTTGTATCCCAACAACAAAAGTACGACTGTTTCAATTTGATTCATTCATTTACATAATTATTTGTTGTATGTCAGCAACAAAATAATAACTTATTCGTTTTGATTCATATTTTTTATGAATATTTGTAACTTAGCAACAAAATAATAACTGCTTCATTTTAATTCATTTTTCATAAATGTTTGTTGTATTTTAGCAACAAAATAATGACTTACTCATTTTGATTCATACATTTTTCATAAATATTTGTATCTATTTTTTTCATCCATTTTCATAATTATTTGTTGTACCTCAGCAACAAAATAATAACTTATTCATTTTGATTCATACGTTTTCATGAATATTTGTAGCTAAGCAACAAAACAACTTTTTCATTTTTTTTCGATCCATTTTCCATAAATATTGGTTATATTTGAGCAACAAGAGAACGACTGTTTCATTTTGATTCATCCATTTTTCATAAATATTAGTTCTATCTCAGCAGCAAAATAACAACGATTAAGAATATAATTATAACGTTTATGAAATATTTTAGAATATCACCTCAAAATCAGATTAATATTCTTCGTTGTTAATTTATTTCTATCGTTTTGTTATGAATTACAGGAAACAATGAGGCCATTTCTGCCTTCGACGGGGGAGAAATACGTAAGAAAATATAATTGATATATAATGAATGATTTTCATTAATATCAAGAAACAATAATAACAACAAATAATGATAATTAATTAACTAACACACGCTTGATAACGAAGCACGATGCTGATTAATAATATTAATAATTATCTTAACAATCTATCAATAATTAAAACAGTAGGGATTCGTGATTTTATTAATGTTTTGATAATCAAAATAATTGATTATTTTGATCATCGATTTATAAGCAAAACATAAGAATTTATAATTCTAACAACCTATTAATAATTTACAATAATAATCTTAACAATTTATTGATGATATGAATAATCGGAGTGAATATTTTGAAATGGGATTTATTTTTAGAGAAAAAAAGGAGAAAAAGAAAAAGAAAAATGAAAAAGAAAAGAAGAATAAAAAGAAAGAAAAAACAAGGAAAAAAGAAAGAAAGGAAAATATAAATACAAAATTAGCAAGAGAAAAGAATAAGAAAGGGTGAATGACATTTAGAAGTAAAATCATTATAGATGATAAGGAAGATGATAATTATGATGTGATGATAGTCATAATCATGATATTGATAACAAGTCTAGCAATGATAGTATTGATAACGCTAATAGCAATAGTACTGATGATGATGATGATAATGATAATAATAATGATGATAATAATTGTTATTATCAATTTCATAATTAATGATGTTGATAATAATGGCAATAATAATGATACTAATGATATTGATGATGATGATAATAATAACCAAAGGATAATAGAATAATCATGCTAAAGACACTAATAACAATGATAATTTGACTTGAAATATAACACCCCCCACCACCACCCCACCACCATCCATGGAAATAATACTTGAGTCTTTCACACTAAATCTATCCCCCCCCCCACCCCCACCCAGCCCTCCACCCCTCTATTAAAGAAAAATAATAAAAAATAATGAATAAATAGATAGATTGATGTAAGGAATAATAATCAACTCGTTTATATCAACAATTCGACATGTTCAGTTGTTTCTAATAAATCCTAAGCAAGGGGGTGATTTCTATAATGGTATTATATAAATCACACTTCAATCTGATAAAGAGAAGGGGAGAGAGAGGAATACAGATAAAGGAGGAATTACTAGGAGAGAAAGAGAAGAAAAAAAAAGAAAAAAAAAAACAAGAGAGAAAAGAACAGTGTTTGATTATGTGTTAAGGTGCTTGTTTTTTTTCGATGAATGCGGTATAAAGGGGGTAGGATAGACAATAAACGAGGGAATTACTTAAAATAGAAGATTTTTTTTTTAAATCTTGCTAATTGAACTATTTGCTTGCTGAATATTATTATATATGCATATATATATGCATGGTTTGTTGCTTGTATTAATTCGATCCATGTTTATACTAACAAGTTTACTAATGTAAGCTTAATGATACTAATGTTACTAATATCAAACAGAATTTTGCTCTTGCTTTTCTTGCAAAGACCATAGAGTGACACGCATATACTATAACTAAGATAACAATTATATATATAGTGGTAGTTTTGATATAGATCTTAATAACAAATAATTCAACTGTTATCAGTACTTGTATATATGTTTGAATTATCTATCAATTCAATCATATTTCATTTACTTTTACACACAACACACACACCACACATATGTATGTGTATGCATGACACACACACACACACACACATATGTTGTGTGTGCATCACACACACCACACACACACACACACACACACACACACACAGACACACACACACTACACACACACACACACACACCACACACACACACACACACACACACACACACACACACACCACACACACACACACACAACACACACACACACACATACAACACACACACACACACACACACACACACACACACACACACACACACACACACACACACACACACACACACACACACACACACACACACACACACAACACACACACACACACACACACACACACACACACACACACACAAATCCATCTCTATCCACTCATACATTACATTTCAACCCAAAACCCACACCAAGCCATAGACAAACACACCAGTCCCTTCCTTCCGAAATTTCCCCCTCTGTTATTGCCTTGTTGCCTCTTCCCCCTTTTATCATCCCTTCCTCTCTTCTCCTCGCCTCCAGAGAGCGCCGAGGACTTGGCTGACCAGAACGACATTGAATACGGGACGCTGGAGGGCGGCTCCACCATGGCCTTCTTCAGGGTATGTGCCTGGCGGCTGTTTTGGCTGTTGGTTTTGGTTGTTTTTTTTTGTTGTTTTTGTTGTTTTTTGTTGTTGTTTTGTTGTTTTTGTTGTTTTTGTTGTTGGTTTTGTTGTATTTTGTTGTTTTTTGTTGTTTGGGTTTGTTTATTTATTTGTTGTTTTTTGTTTTGTTTTGTTGGTTTTTGTTGTTTTGTTTTGTTGTTGATTTTTTGTATTTTGTTGTTTTGTTGTTGTTTTGTTGTATTTTGTTGTTTTTTTGTTTTTGTTATTTTTGTTATAATTTTGTTGTTTTTTGCTGTTGTTTTTTCTGTTGTTTTGTTATTTTTTTGTTGGTTTTTTTGCTGTTGTGTTTTTGTGTTATATTTTTGTTGTTTTTTTGTTTTTTGTGTTTATTTTATATTTGTTGTTTTTGCTGTTTTTGTTATATTTTGTTGTTTTTGTGTTTGTTTGTTGTTGTTTGTTGTATTTTTTGTTTTTTTTGCTTTGTTTTTTTTGTTTTTGTTGATTTTTGTTGTTTTTG
Source organism: Penaeus vannamei (assembly GCF_003789085.1). Lineage (NCBI taxonomy): Eukaryota > Metazoa > Arthropoda > Malacostraca > Decapoda > Penaeidae > Penaeus > Penaeus vannamei. The sequence goes on along the minus strand of NW_020871513.1, from coordinate 23,776 downwards.
TTGTATTTTGTTGTTTTGTTTATTGCTGTTGTGTGTTTTTTGGTTGTTGTTTTTTGTTGTTTTTGTTTTGTTTTTTGCTGTTGTTTTATTGTTTTTTGCTGTTGTTTTTGCTGTTGTTTTGTTATATTTTGTTGTTATTGCTGTTGTTTTTTGTTATATTTGTTTTGGTAATGTCTTTGTTATCATTGGTATGGTAGTATTTTTGTTATCATTGTTTTCGTTCTTATTGGTATGGTTATTCTTTCTTTCATCATTGTTGTCTTTTTGTTATCATTGTTATTATGTTTTTGTCAATATTGTAATCATTGGTATGGTAATATTTTTGTTATTATTATAATCGTTGTTATTGATATGGTTATCTTTCTGTTATCATTGTTTTTTCTGTTGTCTATTTTCTTATTGTAATCGGTATGGTTATTTTGGTTATAATTGTTATCATTGTTATTATGGTTATGTTTTTGTTATCATTGCTATCTTTGTTATTGTTGTTGCTAGTGTTGTTCTTGTTATCTTTGTTTTTTTTTTTGTTATTCATCGCTATCTTTATTATCGTTACTGTTGTTATTATTATTATTACCATTGTTACACTTGTTATTTGCATTATTGTCATCCTTTTTGTTATGGTAATCATAATTATTACCAATTTTGTTATATTTGCCATTATTATCTCTCTTATCATCGCTTCATCATCATTATCATTATCATTTCTGTATTATTATTATCATCATCTCTGTTCTTATTACCGTTATCATCTTTATCATCATCATCATTGTCATTGTCGTTATATGTTTTGTTATTTGCCGTATCATTATCCATCCATCTATCTATCCATTTATCTATCTGTATATCTTTCTATCCATCTCTCTGTTTCTCTCTCTCGCTCTCTATCTATTTATCTATCTGTCTCTAATCTCTCAGACTCTATCTATCTCTATCTGTCTATCTATCTATCTATATATGTATATATGTGAATGTTTGCGTGTATAGGCAATGAAATATTGATTTTAAAAATTGCCATTAACTTCACTAATTTTACTGTTTTGTCTCAGCTTTTACATTCATCATTATCATCTATATCTCTTTTATGATTATCACCCTTATCATCATTATATTTAATGGTACATGCTTTTCCATTACTACCTCTTATCTTTATATTTAATTTATTCATAAGTTTATTATATAACTGTCCTCTTTTTGCTCTCTATGCAATCATCGTTGTGATTCAATCAGTATATTGCAATTACGAATAGTCCCATAGAACAAAAACAAAAAACAAAAACAAAAAAATGTCCTTAGAACAACAACAACAACAAAAAACAACAACAAGAAACCCCCCCAAAAAAAAACGAAAAACAAAAAAAGACGGGGGAAAAAAAGCGCGCTCGCACCCACGCACGGAAGCCCCCCCCCCCCCCCCTCCGGACTCATAAAGGGAGTTATTAGATTTTAAAACTTTACACATTAACCATCAGAAGTGGATAATTTGCCGAACGAACGTCATTGGTGATTCAAATTTATGCAAAGACTGGGTTTATGAGGAGACAGATTGATCAGATCTCAAAAAGTAGAGGAAGTTGGTAAATGTATATATAAAAAAGTAAGTGAAGAAATTTGGAAGAATTTTTTTTATTATGTATTAGAGTGTATGTATTGTCTTTCGTAACTATATGGAAAAAAAAACATTAAATAAAAGAAGAGAAGAAATTTTGAGGATTTTTTTTATTATACATTAGAGTATATGTATTGTCTTTCGTAACTATATAGGGGAAAAAATACATTAAATTAAAAAAGTAAGATTTTTTAAAAATTGTATATTAGAGTATATGATTTTTTTTTTTTAT
>NW_020871513.1:9435-11935 GCF_003789085.1 Penaeus vannamei | reverse complement strand
TCCTACGGGACTCTCGGGAAGGGAATGAATGCGTGCGGGAGGGAAGGCCGCATCGTTGCGAAGGGACAGGATACGACGGGAGGAGAGAGGAGATGGAGAGGCTCCGAGGGCGCAGGCCAATCCGCGAGAGTAAGTGAGGGAGAGAAGAGCAGAGACGACCGAGAGCCCAAGACATAGAGCGGAGAATGAGATGAGACGACGATAGAGAGATCATTCAAGAGAAACGAGAGACGGAAAGGCGAGAAGAGCAGAGAGAAGAAGAACGTGACGAGCATGGATGAAAATGAGACGACGATAGAAATGAGAGAGAGAGACAGAGATCGAGAGAGAGACTCGAGAGAAAAGGAATGTGAGAGAAGAGAAGAAGAGAGAGGAACCGATGAAGAGAGAGGAGAGAGAGAAAAAATGAAGAAGACGAGAGAGAGAGAGAGGCGAACGAGAGAGACGAAATATCATTATCATTATTGGTACCGGATTTTTTTTTTTGACGGGGGAGGGAGGTTATATGTGTGTTTGTTTTGTGCGTGTGTGTGTGTGTGTAGGTGTGTAGGTGGGTGTTTACATGTGTGTAGGGGGAAGGATTATGTGCGTGTGCGTGTTTGCATTAATATGTAATACGTGGATGTATGTGTATCCATCTGAATGTCGATTTGTCTGTCTTGATGTTTTATAAAACTTCAGGATCCCTCACATTTCAAATAACCCTAGTAAATAATATTTGAAAAACAATATAAACACAACAGTACCGAGATAGATAAATAAACAAACAAACAAACAAAAAAGAGAGAAAAAAATGATAAAACTATGACAAAAAAGTACAAAATTCCAGATCACGCATTCACACAAAAACAAGGATCCATTTTATCGAACTTTCCCCCAATTCTTCTTTATCACTCGTATTTAAACACGACTCGGCATCCCCCTTGGCTCCATTGTATCCACATTTCACAGTCGGTTCCTTTGCGTAAGCGCCCTGGACACGAGACACCTGCAGAAGGGTCGCTTACTTGCCGGAACCGCAGACCGTGAAATGGGAATACACTTAAGACGGTCTGATACAGCGAGATTCTTGATGAGGCTGATTAAGAGTGTGTCGTTCTATTTGTGGTGTATTTTGTTTGTGTTTTTTTTGTGTTTTTTTTTCGTTTTTTTTTGGGGGTTGTTTTTTCTTGTTTTTTGTATGTATGTTTTTTTTCTGTTTGTGGTCTTTTCTGAGTCTCTTCTCTCTCTTTCTCTTTCTCTTTCTCTCTTTCTCTTTCTCTTCTCTCTCTCTCTCTCTCTCTCTCTCTCTCTCTCTCTCTCTCTCTCTCTCTCTCTCTCTTCTCTCTCTCTCCTCTCTCTCTCTCTCCTCTCTCTCTCTCTTCTTCATTCTCTTCCCCTTTCTCCTCTCTCGTCTTCCCTCCATTCCTCTATCTCTCTCTTCTCACATCGTCTCACTCCCTCTCCCTCCTTCCCTCTCCCACCCACCCACCCCTCTCCCTCCCTCCCTCTCCTTTCCCCACCTCATCTCACACCGCCTCCCTCCCTCCATCCTCCTCTCTCTCTTCCCTCCCTCCCTTTCCTCTACCTCTCTCCCCCCCTCTCATCTCACACCGTTCTCCCTCTCTCCGTTCCTCCCTCCCCCCTCCCTCCCCCTCTCTCTCCCTCTGCCTCCTCCCTCTCCCTCCCTCCATCCCCTCTCTCTCTTTTCCTCACCTCACACCATCTCCCTTTTTCTCTCTCCCTCCCTCCCCGTCCTCCCTCCCTCCCCCTCTCTCTCCCTCCCTCTCTCTCTTCCTCTCATCTCACCCCATCTCCCTTTTCTCTCTCCCTCACAGGCTCCCCGTGGCGTGACAAGATCTCCCTCGCCATCTTAGAACTGCAAGAAAAAGGTGTTATTCAAATGTTATACAGCAAGTGGTGGAAGAACACGGGAGATGTGTGTAACAGAGATGATAAGAACAAGGATTCGAAGGCCAATGCGCTCGGAGTGGAGAACATAGGTAAGTGGAGAACAGAAAAAAGAACAGTTTTTTGTTATTCTGTTTTACAGTTTATGTTGTGGGAGTTGGAAACATAGGTGAGTGAAGAACACACAAAAAAAAGAACATAGAGTTTTCTTATTTGTAATTTGTTCATGTTTCGCGGGAGTTGTACTTGTGAATAAGAATGGTATATGAACAAAAACAAAAGGGTGTGATATTTTATTATTATGAAGGACTTAGGTAGAACAAAAAAGAACATAGAGTTTGTTCTATAATTATTAATTGTGTCGGTATGGAGAACGCCATAAGTGAAACATCAAAAGAACAAAACGGTATGGTTTATTTTTGAGCGAACTATTCTGTAAGAACATAATAAAGAAGGTGGAAAATAGAAAAATATATTTAAAGGAAAGAAAGAAAAGATATTATTAAAACAAATAACTTCTAAAGGCATTTTGCCCCCCCCCCCTGCTCCCCCGCACCCCTTGAACACTCCCAAACGCGGTGAGAGACGCATCACAGCCCCACCTATTCAC
>NW_020871512.1:61962-80300 GCF_003789085.1 Penaeus vannamei | reverse complement strand
CCCATGATTGTAATTCTATCAATCACACACGTCAGAAACCATTCATTAATGAAGATTCTGTTTACTACAAGTGCGTTGCCAATTAGCTCTAGTTCTTTTTATTTTATAGTGAACATCACTTAATTTCCTCATTCTCATATTACATTTGTTATCTACAGACTCATGTTATTAGCAAATATTTTGTCTTTGAGTTCCCAAGTAAACTATTCAGACCTCAGAATCCTACATAGGCCCATATAGCAAGTAATTTTAACTAGAATTGTATTTTATTTTTATTTCTTTTATTTTTTATTTATTTATTCATTTATTTTAGATGCCCCTTAGCATTTATGTTATTCTTATTCAGGCTATGTTATAGTCTAAAGGATTTTAGTCGTTTATTAGAAGTAATACCATCATACAGACTACAGTTATTCAATGTATTTTTTTTTTTTTTTTCACAGAAGAAAAGGTCACTCGCTAACATTGCCCCAACTGTGTTGCCATTCCCTCAATCTCAGATTCAATTTCCTGAATTTCTTGACTTACTCTTGCGATTGAAGCCTGTACCGACTTCTCCGATTCCCCAGCACGCTGTATTCCCTTCTTTAACTCTTCTTTCTGAATGTTCAGTGCGTTCAGCTTTTCTTCCAACTCTGCCTTCGCCCTCGTGAGATTCGCGACTGTTCCTCTGGTGCGTTCAATGTCCTCTTCGAGACGACTATTCTCATCAGAGAGCCGTTTGATTAGAGTCTCTTCTTCCTTTAGATTTTGAGATAAGGAGCTTTTCATAGCTGCTTTTGTATCTCTATTCTGTGTTAATTCGTTCTTAGTTCTGGTGGACTGTGTAACCTTTTGTCTAGCGGAAGAAATCTGCGTTTCAATTTGTTTGTTCTGTTCCTTGGCAAGGTGGAGTTCTTGCGTAAGCAGACTGATCTCGTTGTTCAGTTGGGCTTTCTCTCCTTCTGCCTTCTGGAGTGCGGACTTGGCTTCAAGGTTCTCTGTCTTGGCCTGCACTTCCTCATTTTTCAGTTGCAGCTCCTCCGTCTGCAATTGGAGGAGCTGATCTTGCAACTGTTGCTTGGTGGTCCCTGCCTGGCGGATTCTCTCCTCCATCTGCTTGCGCTTTGCTTCCAGCTGGGCGCTCGCTTCTTGCTGTTCTTGGATTTGGTTGTCGTTGAGGCCGGTCCTTGCTTGCAGAGCTTCACTGATGTTTGTGCAGCTGCGTATTTCTGTTAAGAGGAGAAAATTGTTCAGATATCTGAAAACATCTATAGCCCCAAGTTGGCCTTTCAGTTCGAAGATTGAGCTTGTCTTATTTACTTTCTTGTACCATATCGAGATAGAAAATAACAAAAATGAGCAGATCGGCAAGAAACAGCAAACACCATTGCGTAAAATGTCAACCCTACATACTAATGCTTAGTCACACAGTAGTGGTGGATAATATGGTTTATATATATGCATAAAATACAAGATCACTGTATTAAATGTATACGATAAAGGATCATAGAGTTCTTACAGTGCTTCAGATACCCAATGCTTATATTCGATACTGAATACTTTACATAATCATTATTAAGAACTCTGCACTTCGTAGTCACTTCAATGTCACCATTATAAACTTTTCCCCTATACCCACTGCCCTTATGCCTTACTGCACTTCACTGTCACCTCCATAAACAAACTGTGACACTTAATGTACCTACACAATATTCCTAGATCCTGTGCGTATTGCACAATCCACCAACTATCTTCGAGCTAATATTAACAAGAAGGATCGAATACTTCATCTATTTCTAACAGGTCTATGTCTGCTTTTATTTTCTTAGTGTTTAGAGATGCCAAAGACGCTCGAAGAGCACCAAGCGCATCTTCTTTCTTTTTCTTTTGTCCTTCCAACACTTTATTTTCAGCTTCTAGACTGCGGATCCTTCCAGTCAGCTGATCAATCCCTGTCTGGATCCTGGTCTCTGCTGCCAGTGCATCCTCCTTGGCTTCCTTCAAGTCGGCGTTCCTTCCCAGCTGAGCCCTTTTCTCCCCTTCGGCCGTGGCCTTTCTCTGCTCGAGCTGCTCGAGTTCCTGGTCCAGCCGGGCCATTTGCTGCCGGATCTCCTTGCTGTTGCTTTCTAACTCTGCCACTTGTTGGTCTAACTGGGACTTGGTTGCCTGTTTCTGAGGTCGCAGTGCTTTCTCCGCCGCCACCTGGTCCTTCAGTGCTTGTGTTTTTGCCTGAAGGGAGGCCTTTTCTGCTTCTGTGTCGCTGCCTTTGGCCAAAAGCTGCAGGGTGTCATCTTTCACTCTCCGAATGCTGGCTTCCAGTTGCCCAATCGAGTCCTCCTTCTGCTGGGCCTCTTGGCGTCTGAGGTCGACCTCATTCTGAAGTTGCAGACTCTGTTCTTCAAGCTGTTGTATGACGGTTGCAGTCTGGTTATTCATTTGCAACAGCTCTTGCAGTTTGTTCTCTCGTGCTTTCACCTTTTCCACGAAGTCGCTTGGAATGAAAGTACCTGTGGAAAAATTATACTTTCATCATAAATTAAAAGCTTTTCCTACAATGCACACAAATCTATTGCTTGTTGTTCTGCACACACATACATATAGATATGTATATATGTTATATATATGTGTGTATATATACATACATGCATGTACACACCCACGTACATACACACATATGAACAAATATATGATATATATACATGCAAATATAAATATATGCATATATATATATATATATATATATATATATATACATGCAAATATNACATATATATATAAATATAATATATATATATATATTAATATATATATATACATGCAATGTAATATATACATATATATATATATTATACATTGCAAATATAAATATATACATACATATACATGCATATATATATATATACATCCAAATATAAATATATACATATATATACATGCAAATATAAATATATACATATATATATACATACACATATTTACATATTTGTGTTTATAATATAGACACGCACACACGGACACATACATATACACACACCAAACATAAAATATATATGTGTGTGTGTGTGTGTGTCACAGCAGGAACCAGATCGAAAATCTCTTTCATTCCGACTGAGACTACAGCAATTAAAGTATTTGTGTTTAGAGATTGTACTTACACTGGTGACTAAACATGCTCTTACGCACCGTGTGTGGTTTGTTGCTGTATAAGAATGTGACCTGTGTAAGAATATTGAACTGTATTTGAGACTATGTGTAACATGCTTTTATATTTGCGTGCATATCTGTATCATGCCTGTGTCCGCGTGCGGTGCTTGCGTGTAAGTGATTATTTGACCCGGGCGACTCACCGGGTGATGACTCATCCTGCTCAGGTGTGACGTCAGAGCCTGGGAGAGGATTTCAACTGGATGTCACCGAGCGAGGCCTGCAGGGGGGGGGGGGCATAATATCAGCTATAGAATGAATCTCTTATATGAAAAAAGAAACAAAGAGGAAAGTGACATCAGCGTAGCTGTGTTGTAATCGCAGTGTGCTGAGAGCGTCTGCCCGTGCGTCTGGGCTTGAATTCGTTCGTGTGTCGGTGCTGTGCCTCGTCTGAGGGAATGTGCTTTCGTATGTGCATGCGTAGAGATATTTTACCAAAAATAGAGGATAATTGTCGATATGATTAGGTCTTCACGAAATGTATCAATCAAATTTAAGATAAACAAAAGGTTCTTACTGGGAATCAAAGTAACATCCCTTCTCAGACGGGAAAATGAAAACAATGAATAGAATACATGAGTAATCAAGTAAAATCAGAGAAGAGAAACCATCTTAAAATCTACTATCGTTACAGTATCTTTATTTTCTTCGGGAGATGGCAACTTTCAACAGAATTGACAACATCAACTCATCCAATATCATTCATCTTAGGATACGTCGGCGCAGTGGACTTTGCTTACCTTCACTCAGCTGCTGCGTCTGCGCTGTGTGGCTGCGGGATAACTGCGCCAGCTGCGTCGTCACTGCGGCGCGTCACCTTGGCAGGAAGACGAGTTAATCCCGCGAATAGACGGCGTTAAGGCAAGGGGCTTTCTGAGCAACAGCAGGTGCAATGCGGGTGGCACTGAGTGAGCGAGGCTTTGCCATCACTATAGCTAAGTAAACAACAACAAAAAAAGTGATAATTATGACTGAAAACGAACCAGAAATAAACATCAAAATGATAGAAAGCCTCACCACGAGAGATGTTGCTGACGTTGTCGAGCAGCTGGGCGATCGCCAGCTGGTTGAAGACGACGCTGGTTCGCAGATCCTCGTCGTGGGGCGCGGCGGACGCCCACCCGACGGCGCACAACGACAACAGCGCCAATCCCAGCATGTCCTTCGAAGGAGCGAACGAGAGAGTGCGAGAGTTCCTGAAGTTCCTGACGGAGCGGCGCGAGGAGTGAAGGCTTGAGGTTGCTGCGGCTTTATAAAGGCAGGGAGCGGGGGCATGGGTCCCTGCGAGGTTGTGCAGGGAAAACCCTCAGTGGCATCCCTGTGCCTCCGACTTAATGTTTACAGGCATCCTGAAACTTTATCTAGGGGGCGGGTTGCACGTGTTTACCATTCTGTCATATTTTTTTCAGGTTTTCATTCAGTTAACTAGTTTTCTCTTACTATTACTTTGTTTTCTATTTGTCTAAATTTCGCTACTTCGGCGTCTGTCATATTTTCGTCTTCCCTCAGTGCATTTCCCATCTACGAATATCAAGAAGAAGAAGCGAGAGGGAAGCTCGCACTCAAGATAAACAAGGTCGACCTCGCCGACCCAGGCTGCTGCTGAGGCTCCTCGAACACGGCGGCGACACCGGGTGACGGAGGACTCGGGAATCCTGGTTCTTGGCAGGGATGCAGATGTGCACACATGCGCACGCCAGGACACACACACACACACACACACACACACACACACACACACACACACACACACAAATATATATATATATATATATAATATATATATATATATATATATATATATATTGTGTGTGTATATATGTATATATATAAATACATATATTTACATAAAGATATATATATTCATGCAAACACACACACACACTCAAACACAAAGACATACAAACACGCTTATATATATATATATACATAAATATGCGTATATAGATATATATATGTATATGTATGCTCGTTCTCCAGTCGGACGGGTATCATACGCATCCTTTCCTCAGCGCGGCCGGGCGTCGTGGACCATGACACACGTGACTTTGCATTCACACTCAGACTACTGTGGAAAGACTTAATACAAGAACAGGGTGGTGTAAGAAAAAAAAATGTATATAAGGTATGTAAGCACATATAGATACTTTTCGTGTACCCCATTTATATTTATATTTATTGATGTGGACCAAAGTTCGGATCAAGGATTTTTTTCAAACTCAAAAGGTTATGAACAGATTTTAATATATTGTTTACCTGAGGTATGTCTTAGCCAAACTAATATTCCCTAAATTTTGGTGGTGATTCTGATCATCTAGCAATCCTACCCTCCCTTTGGGGGTGAGGGAGGTTTGCATTTTCGAAATATTTTGCTCATAGATCAAACTAACTATATATGATGAAATGAATAAAATAAGATTAATCATATGAGTGGCACATCATGTTTATTTATTTGTGTGACTTTTTTTCATTATTGTTTATTGGACACTTGTCAGATTTTAAAAATTACTCCGAAAAAATGAAGGTTGGTCTCATCTTACATGAAATTTAATCAGCTTTCAGAAAATAATCTAATTTTTTTATTATTCTAATCATTACGACATAATTATCGATTTTCTAAGGTAATATGTAAAAAATAATATTTCGGTCGACATCGAGAAGGGCTGCCACCACCTGATAAACAGAGGTCGGGCCTTGAAATTTTCAGGCGAGAATCGGGGGCCCAAAACTCCTCGGAAATGCATTTAACCCAATTTCGGCAAGACGGGCGAAAAAAGGCGAAAAAACATTAGACGGTCCCCTTCATGGTGATTTCTTTCACTTACAAACAGTAATTTTTTATGATAAAATCGTAAAAGATCACGAAACTCGAGACGTATTCATCTAACAATGTCATCTAACAATCAGTAAATAATAGGCAGATATATAGATAAGTATGTGCATTTATTTGAAATTCGAAATTTTCTCTTAATATATCATGTACATATTTGTTTTATTGTTTCCGAGAGAGGGACGCCATGTTTTGGTAAGAACCAGCATTTTGTTGTGATTCGGTGCACATAATTTTCAATATTTTGATGTTCTATGGAGTTTGGATAAGCAACTAACTTGTGTAATATTCCTATTTCCATATCAATTGTACAATATCTATGTAAAATGTTAGTGTTTATTTTCGTAAAAATATTCTTGTTTATAGTTCGGCAAGTTGACGACTCATCAGGTAACATGATTAGCCATCCTTCATTTGTAATGTATTTGCCTTACCACTGTGTGACATGAAAAGTGATATGATTATTTTTATTTTGGGAATTAGTGCTATTGTGCATCTATATTAATTTTAAGGGGCAAATTATATCTTAGATTTATAGATATTGTTTATACCTCAAGAACTGTACAAATAATGTAATATTTTTATTTTTATTTCAGATCTCAGTGTGGCTATTTTCTCACAGTTGTGGTATGGTTCATTAGCTAATACTTTGTTTATTTGTGATATTTTAGTCCTGTCATTGTATTCACTGATTTTGTTTAACAATATGATTTTCCTTAACACACTGTCCATTTGTCTCTTTCTCTGCCTCTACATGCAACTCTTTACATCTTATCATGGTTGGTTGTTAGGACTTAGCTTAGTCATGTATCTGTATCAATAAAATGCATCACTCATCCCACATGTATATATTTTTTGAAATCTCACATTCCTTTCTGTGAGAGAGAGAAAAAAAAAAACACCCATGACTGTTAAACCTACAAAGAAAACCATTAATTCATAAATATTCTGTTTACTACAAGTGCTTGCCATTTGGTGGGTTACCTTGCCATAAGGGGTTCAGAAACCTCTTACCACAGATATACCAGAACAGTTATATATAACAAAAAAAAAAAAATCTTCAACTCCATCTACTTATTGTGGTAAGCATCACTGAATCTGATTATCACATCACATTTCATGATTATCTATAGGCTATTAGCAAATATCCCATCCCTGATTAAACTCTTCAGACATCATAAATAGGCCAACATGGCACTTTTTTTTTGTCTATTTGATGGTACTTATCATTCACATTATCAATATATAGGGTATGTCAAAGTCTAAATGTCTTTAGTAAAGTTTATTAGAAGTAATGTCTTCGTACAACTATGGCACAAATATAATGTAACAGTTTATTTTTTTCTGAATATTCAAGATCTTGGAACAAGAGGTCAATATCGCTAACAAAACCACTTTTCCATGTCCCTAATCTCAGATTCAATTTTCTGAATCTGCTGGCCTACTCTCCTAATAGAAGCCTGTACCGACTTCTCCGATTCCCCAGCACGCTGTATTCCCTTCTCTAACTCTCCCTTCTGAATGTTCAGTGCATTCACTTTTTGCTCCAACTCTGCCTTAGTCTTTGTGAGATTCTCGCCTGATCCTCTGGTATTTTCAATGTCCTCTTCGAGACGACTATTCTCATCAGAGAGCCGTTTGATTAGAGTCTCTTCTTCCTTTAGATTTTGGGAGAAGGAGCTTTTCATAGCTGCTTTTGTATCTTTACCCTGTGTTAATTCGTTCTTAGTTCTGGTGGACTGTGTAACCTTTTGTCTAATGAAAGAAATCTGCGTTTCAATTTGTTTGTTCTGTTCCTTGGCAAGGTGGAGTTCTTGCGTAAGCAGACTGATCTCGTTGTTCAGTTGGGCTTTCTCTCCTTCTGCTTTCTGGAGTGCGGACTTGGCTTCAAGGTTCTCTGTCTTGGCCTGCACTTCCTCATTTTTCAGTTGCAGCTCCTCCGTCTGCAGTTGGAGGAGCTGATCTTGCAACTGTTGCTTGGTGGTCCCTGCCTGGCGGATTCTCTCCTCCATCTGCTTGCGCTTTGCTTCCAGCTGGGCGCTCGCTTCTTGCTGTTCTTGGATTTGGTTGTCGTTGAGGCCGGTCCTTGCTTGCAGAGCTTCACTGATGTTTGTGCAGCTGCGGATCTCTGTTGAGAGGAGAAATTTGTTCAGACATCTACAAACCTGCATAGCACTGTTGTCCTTTCAGTTCGAAGCTTGAACTCATCGTCTTCCATACTTTCTTGTACCATATCAAAATAGAAAATAACAGACATGGGCAAATCGGCAAGAAAAAGCAAACAGCATTGCGTTGAATGTCAATCCTACATACTAATCCTTAGTCACACAGCAATTGATATATATAATATTATATATATATATATATATATAATATATATAAAACATTATCACTGTATTAAAGTAAATGTATGCGATAAATTGTCATAGAGTTCTTTCAGTGCCTTGATACCCGATGCTTTCATTCGATGCTGAACACCTTAAATAATCATTATCAAGAACTTTGCACTTCAGTCACTTCACTGTCACCTCCATGAACAAATTGTGGCATTCGGTATACCCACACAACATTTCTTGGTCCTGTGCGTACTGTACAATCCACAAACTTCCTGCTAATAGAGACATTCATATTCGAATGCTTCCCGTATATCTGACAGTCTTCCGTCTGCATCTTCTTTCTGAACATTCTTAGATGCCAGTGACGCTCGAAGAGCCAAAGACGCTCGAAGAGCACCAAGCGCATCTTCTTTCTTTTTCTTTTGTCCTTCCAACACTTTGTTTTCAGCTTCTAGACTGCGGATCCTTCCAGTCAGCTGATCAATCCCTGTCTGGATCCTGGTCTCTGCTGCCAGTGCATCCTCCTTGGCTTCCTTCAAGTCGGCGTTCCTTCCCAGCTGAGCCCTTTTCTCCCCTTCGGCCGTGGCCTTTCTCTGCTCAAGCTGCTCGAGTTCCTGGTCCAGCCGGGCCATTTGCTGCCGGATCTCCTTGCTGTTGCTTTCTAACTCTGCCACTTGTTGGTCTAACTGGGACTTGGTTGCCTGTTTCTGAGGTCGCAGTGCTTTCTCCGCCGCCACCTGGTCCTTCAGTGCTTGTGTTTTTGCCTGAAGGGAGGCCTTTTCTGCTTCTGTGTCGTTGCCTTTGTCCAAAAGCTGCAGGGTGTCATCTTTCACTCTCCGAATGCTGGCTTCCAGTTGCCCAATCGAGTCCTCCTTCTGCTGGGCCTCTTGGCGTCTGAGGTCGACCTCATTCTGAAGTTGCAGACTCTGTTCTTCAAGCTGTTGTATGACGGCTGCAGTTTGGTTATTCCTTTGCAACAGTTCTTGCAGTTCGTTCTCTTGTGCTTTCACCTTTTCCACAAAGTCACTTGGCATGAAAGTATCTGTGGAAAAATTAAACTTTCATCATAAATTAAAAGCTTTTCTTACGGAGCACGTAAATTTAATGCTTGTTAAAGCACTTCATGTTGTTCTGCGCACACACTCACACATATATATGTGTGTATATATACATACATGCATGCAAACACACATGCATATACACACATGAACATATATATGATATATATATACATGCATACTATATATATATATATACACGCACATATATTTATATATTTGTGTTTATATATAATCATGCGGACATACACACACACACACACTCACATAGATATATATGTCTGTGTGTCACAGCAGGAACCAGATCGAAAACCTTCATTCCGAATGAGACTACAGTAATTTAAGTATTTGTGTTTAAAGATTGTACTTATGCTGGTGACTGACCGTGCTCTTAAACACGCATGTGTGTGTTTTGTTGTTGTCGTTGCTTCTAAATTATATTAATTCATCTGTTCCTGTGTAAGAATATTAAACTGCATTTGAGACTTATGTGTATCATGCTTGCATATTTGCGTGTATGTCTGTATCTGTGTCCGCGAGCGTGCTTGCGTGTGTCAAGTGAGTTATTTTGACCCGGGCGACTCACCTCGGTTGATGACGTCATCCTGCTGCAGGTGTGACGTCAGAGCCTGGGAGAGGAGGTCGACACTGGATGTCACCCGAGCGAGGCCTGCAAGGGGGGGGGGATTATAGCATCAGTATTCTTTAATATAGCAGGAAATAAAGAACAAATTGTCATCGACGTGCTTGTGTCGCAGTCTGAGAGCGGGCTTTCGTTGCGTCTGCTTGTTCGAATGTGCTTGCGTTCGTCTGTGTGTCGGTCTGCGTCGGTGCCTGTGTCTCGCCTGAATGAATGTGCTTTCGTCTGTACATGCGTTGAGATATTTTACCGAATATAGAGGATAATTGCCGAAATATGATTAGTTCCGAATGATAGATATAACATTAAAGAAAAGCTTTCACATTTCTTCATAGATCAAAGTAATCTGCCTGCTCAGAGTGGAACAAAGAAAACACTGGATAAAATGCATGAGAAATCAAGTAAAATCACAGAATAGAAACCACCTCTCTATTTACTTCGGGAGAGGTCGGCAACCTTCAACAGAATTGACAGCATCAACTCATCCAATATTATTCATCTAAGGATACGTCGGCGCAGTGGACTTTGCTTACCTTCACTCAGCTGCTGCGTCTGCGCTGTGTGGCTGCGGGATAACTGCGCCAGCTGCGTCGTCACTGCGGCGTCACCTTGGCAGGAAGAAACGAGTTAATTCCCCGCGATAGACGGCGTTAAGGCAAGGGGCTTTCTGAGCAACAGCAGGTGCAATGCGGGTGGCACTGAGTGAGCGAGGCTTTGCCATCACTATAGTCTCTAAAGTAAACAACAAAAGAGTAAAGATGATAATAAATGAAAACGAACCAGAAATAAACATCAAAATGATTGAAAGCCTCACCACGAGAGATGTTGCTGACGTTGTCGAGCAGCTGGGCGATCGCCAGCTGGTTGAAGACGACGCTGGCGCGCAGATCCTCGTCGTGGGGCGCGGCGGACGCCCACCCGACGGCGCACAACGACAACAGCGCCAATCCCAGCATGTCCTTCGAAGGAGCGAACGAGAGAGGGAGAGAGTTCCTGAAGTTCCTGACGGAGCGGCGCGAGGGAGTGAAGGCTTGAGGTTGCTGAGGCTACTTATAAAGGCAGGGAGCGGGGGCATGGGTCCCTGCGGAGGCTTGTGCAGGGAAAACCCTCAGTGGCACCCCTGTGCCTCCGACTTGATGCCTTTACCAGCGTCTTGAACCTTTATCTAGGATCTCAAGGCCGGGTTGCAAGTGTTTACAATTCTGTCATATTTTGCTTGTTTTCATTCATTTCATAGCACTATTTTTTTTATCTTTCTTTCTTTCTTTGATGATACTTATTTACATTATCCATATATAGGGCATGTCAAAGTCTGAAGGTCTTTAGTAAAGTTTATTAGAAGTAATGTCTTCATACAGACTATGACACAAGTTATATAATGTAACAGTTTATTTTTTCCGAATACTCAAGATCTTGGAACAAGAGGTCAATCTCGCTAACAAAACCGCTTTTCTCTGTCCCTAATCTCAGATTCAATTTTCTGAGTCTCCTGGCCTACTCTCGTGATCGAAGCCTGTACCGACTTCTCCGACTCCCCAGCACGCTGTAGTCATTCAGTTAACTAGTTTTCTGTTACTATTACTTTGCTTTCTATTTGTCTAAATTTCGCTACTTAGGCTTCTTTTATATTTTCATTTCCCATCTCCGAATATCAAGAAGAAGCGAGAGGGAAGCTCGCGCTCAAGATAAGCAAGGTCGAGCTCGCCGACCCAGGCTGCTGCTGAGGCTCCTCGAACACGGCGGCGACACCGGGTGACGGAGGACTCGGGAATCCCGGTTCTTGGCAGGGATGCAGATGTGCACACATGCGCACGCCAGGACAGATAGATATATGTATATATATACATACACAGATACACACACACACACACACACACATAAATATCTATTCATATATGTATATGTATATATATATATATATGTGTGTGTGTGTATCTGTGTATGTGTGTGTGCATATATATAAACATAAGTGTATATGTATATGAATATATATTATAATATATATATATATATATATATATATATATATATATATGTATGTATCTATATAAATATATATGCATATGTATATGTATATATATGCATATGCAAATATTTATATATCTGTGTATGTTGTGTATATATGCATATGTGTATATGTATATATACATATGTATAGTTCTGCACGGTGTGTATAAATGTATACACACAAATACACACACACACACACACACACACACACATACACACACACACACACACACACACACACACACAACACACAACACACACACACACACACACACACACACACACACACACACACACCAATATATATATAATAATATTATAATATATATATATATATATATATATAAATATATATATATATATATTGTGTGTGTGTGTGTGTGACTGAAGATTGTGTGTGTGTGTGTGTCTTGTGTTGCGTGTATATGCACTATAGTTTATATATATACATATAATATTTGAGAAATAACTAAGTATAAATTATATAGAAGTATAAAAAATACAGATTTAGTGATATCCTATAGTAGAGATGAGTAAATATAATTCAGTGATACATATATCTATAGATATATATATATAGTATATTATATATGTATGTTATGTATAGAAGTAAATACATTCATATGATAGAATATATGGAATATAGTATAATATTAGTATATAATAGTAGAATATTTAGGATGTTTATATAGTTATAAGAATATATAATACATTTATATGTATGAATGTTAATATGCATATCATCCTCATAAAGTAAATAACAATATAATGTTATTTTTATTCATCTCTATACCTCATAAGAACTCACAATATATTTGTTTATGTTTAAATATATAAAGTATATATACATAAAGTATGATATTGTAAAAGTCGTATCATTTAAGATAGTATATATTATAGTATTGTTATAATAAAGTTTAACAATTTGAATATATTATTACAGTTATTATATAAAAGAATATAGATTAAGATATATATGAGTAGTGAGGTGAGGTAGATAGATATATATATATATATATATACATGTTACATATTGTATATATATTTATATATACAACTCTACATAGATTCGTATATGAATATGTAAATAATGCAGTATCGTAATATATATTATAATATATATACTATAGAATATATATATATATATTGTGATATACATTATATAGTACTTGGGGTATTATATCATTAAAATACTATTCATATAGTAATTAACAAAGAATATAATATATAGATATATATATATAGTATATATTACTATTGTTATATATATATATATATATATTCAAGATAAACTTGAGTTGTGTGGATTATTTAATATTATATATAGAGAATATATAGTGCAGATATATTATATATTAAATATGATGTATATATATATAGAATATGAATTTATATATGATTAGTATATAATAACATGGATAATATATTTGGGTATATATCATATTACATATATATGTAAATATATTAGTAATTATATTATGTATGTATATGACATTATAATATATGTATATATGTATTACGTATATTCATATATGACATTAGCATCTATATAATTATAGTATGACTGGATATATATTATATACACTATATATTCCTATATTTAGTAGATAGATAGTATAGATTTGATTACGCATACACTGATAGAACTAGATATGTATAGATTGAGAGTATGTAATCTACGATATAGTATCACGGTATATATAATATATATATATATATATATTATATAGTAATCTATATATCATATTTATTTCTAAATCTCACTCTTCATCTATTATTATATGTTTGTTGTGTAGTTAGGTATATTCCTTTATCTAGTATATATTGTTACTAGTATAGTAGTAACTATAAATGGATTATATTATTAGCATATATAAATTGTATGATAATAAATGTTATATATCATTATATATGTGTGTTGTGAATCTAGTATATAAGGTACTATATTTATTTACATATTATTAATATATACTAATATATATAAACTTACTATATAAATATATAAATTCAATATGTACACGCTCACACAAATTCATTTCCACACATAAAATATAATGACTGCTACCACTATATGTAAACTACAGTATAACAACACATATAAATTAATTAGTTATAATCACTCACGCACTCAATTATAATATCTACATAATTATATGCTATAGTTATATTATATATATGTGTGGTGTGTGTGTGTGTCTGGTGTGGGTGTGTCTGTGTGTGTTGTGGTGTGTGTGTGTTGTGATGTGATTAATGTAGATGTGTTGTTTAGAATATGTCTTAATCACTTGTATATTCCGTATAATACCTACTACATATATATAGTAATTGAACATTATATAATTCATATTTATACATTTAATATGTTATTATATTTAATATATAAAATTAATATATAACATGTATTATATAATACGTATAAGGTATGATTCATTATATATATAAGATCTATAACAATATCTAGGCTCTACCGCACCTAAAAATATCATAAGGGCAATTTCATAGATTATAAATCGTATATAAAATTTACAAATATATGGAAGTATTAGCCATACACACACACACAACACACTATAGAGCTATATTACCGGGTTATTAACTATAATATTATATTATACTTATTATACTATATAGTATTATACATATATATATATATATTACTATATCATTTAATATACATGTCTCATCTCACCTCTAACTTATATATTTTTATACTTACTAGTGTTACACTAATATCGTCGTTGATTTATAGTTTAACATTATATATATTAAGGGAACGCGCTACTCCACATAAAATATATACTAGTATATATTCTATTTACTATATACTCACTCACTCACTATATATATATTCACGATGTATATATAACTATATTTATAATACAATTGTTATATATTAATATATATCTATTACGTGATTTTGTGGATTATATTCAATGCTCACTATTATTGTATATAATATATATAATATATATAGTATATACAAGTTATATATATAGGTACTCCTAAGTATATAGTAATATATAAATAATACTCATACTATTAATGTATAGTAATATTTATTTATTTATTTATTTATTTATTTATACATGTATACCTATACACTATTTGCACTTCCCGATTATTATACTAGAGCGGTGCTTATATATATAATATATAAGTATATAATATATATACCATACTATATAATGGTGACATATATATATATATATATATATATAGTATATATATATATAATTAGTTTGCTATATATCTATACATTACTATATGATATATATATAATCAACTATCGGATATACATTATATAATATATTATATCTTATATTATTATAATAATTAATAGCACTATACGTAATACTTATGATGTAATAGTATGTTATGTTTATTCTCTGTTATATATAAATATATATATATATATATACCGGTATACTCTTTATATAATTATATATATTAATATTATTTATATATATTACTATAATATTTATACTTCAATCATATGTGTGTGTGTGTTGTTGTTCTCGTATGTGTTCGTGTGATGCTAATGTGCGTTCAGCAGCCTACCATGTGTGTCAGGTCAAAAGGCCGGCTGTACCCAAGCACCTGAAATAATTCTGTGGAATTCTGGTTAGTTCTGTGTGTGTTGTCGTGCGTGTGCTGTTGTGAGTGCTGGCTGCCGCTTCGCCTAATGTGTCCGTGTGTAAGCATGTGATAGGCTGTGGGTCACGCAGTGAGTGTGATGGGGTGTGCGGTGCATCAGTTTTCGCTCTGCCTTCCTGACATAAACTTCGATCCGTGTGTGACTGTGGTAAGACGACGGTAAGCTTTACAGTATTGGCGTATAGAGTAAGTTTTCTAGCCTATATGTTTGCTCTACAGCAATTAATGGATGCGCTTTCTCCTTATCTATGATAAGATCTGAGTCTTCCATCCGATCATAGGTACATTTCGGACAGATAGCTCAGTGCCTTAATACATAGTTGCCGTATATCAACTGCATTTATCATGAGATGTTGTCGTTTCACGTACTCCGTCGTTTGTATCTGACTCTCTCGTCAACATAACCACCACTCTTCTAGCTACTCATCTAAAACGCAAATCTGTGTCTGGATACTGTGCGTGGAACATCATCAATGTCCATCCCACACATATCCTAACCTGATACTGATTCATGCATATACTAACCGAACTGCTATCTACATTTTCATTTACTGTTTGTGGTTTATGTTTTTGTATATATTATATGTCATACACTTGTTGTATTTATATACTGTATAAGTTTATTATTATATATATATCAGGCATGACATGTCATATATACTTCTATTATTTGATTATTATCTTACAACTACATTATACATACTACTATTGTAAGTATATACATTATTATTATAATATAGTTATACTATATTATATTATATATAGATAATTATCATATGATTATTTATAACTTTATACATACATATATATTAACTATGGTATGTAGGCTAATATATTTATTATCATACTATATATATATATTGTGTGTCACCGCGGTTGTGTTGTGTTATATTTATATATAAGCTTATACAATATATATTAATTCATCATCTCATATCATATCATAAATGTATACTTTACTCTACTATATTACGTATATAACAGTTATATATCAAATCATATGATGTACACGCGCACATCATTCACCTTCATATAGTTCAAATTTATTTTCGAAATATATTAGTATATACTAGTAGCTGACTAATCATTATATATATATGATTAATATAATATATATCACTATATAATATGTGTACTGTGTTGTTGTGTGTTGTGTGTGCTGTGTCTGCCTGTATGTGTTGTTGCTGCTTGCTAGTAGAACTCTTATGAATTATATATGTATTAGATTACTATATCTATATACCATGTAGTAGTGGTCTTGAGTATATTATACTGTTTTATTACTTTATACCTTGATTATATTATACTACTCTATATATATATAGTATATATATATGTTTGTCCATGTATATTATGTAGTCATATGTTTATACTATAGCCTCAGATATATTACGTATCACCTTTTTATATTATACATGTACCATTCTACTTTCCACTATATATCTTATATACGTCATCACCTATACACTAGTTATACAGCAAATATATTAGTATATATACTATTATACTATGCTCATAATATAATATAACTATATATATATATATATCATTCTACTATACATTTATACTATATTATATATACTTATTTTGTATATTCCATATTATAATTGTATTTATATATATAGTTATATAATCACTTACTAACTACTACTAACTCAAATATATATTATATACTATATATCTTACGAGTATACCTATATATTATATATACACTGTTATTCCTTAAGTTCTACTTTATGTATTTACATGTTATCAGTAGTACTACCCGTCTTATTTACTTCATCATATTATATCAGTAATTTAATAACCTAATAATATACAATATTATTATATAGTATAATATAGTCTAAATATCATACATATAAGGTATATACTATACTATTATAAATTCTTATTTACAGTACTTTACTATCTGCCAAATTATACGTTATATGGAGAATGTATATATATAGTATACCTAGTTATATTATTAATAATAATAACTATATATTATGATATTATTATCTTAGTTACTATACATATATGCGTATTATATATGACATCATATCTATAAATATATCATATATATATTTATATATAATATATATATATATCATTATATAGTATACTAATATATGTATTTTATATAGTACTATATATGTAGTGTGATGTATATGCATAATTAGTATAAATATATTATATCTATATATTATTGTTAAAGATATATAATATATATATTATGTGGTTTGAGTTTCTTTGTCTCACTAAGTATGTTGTGTGTGTGTGTTGATGTGCTGTGGTGTGACATCTTTTAGTTTTCTTATTCAGCTGATATCTAGCTTGTGTTTGTGCATTAGGCTGCTGTGTTGTCGCGCTGGAATTAGTTAAGTGTAGTTTGCATGGTGTGTGCATTCTTCTAATTCTTGTATGGTGTGGTGTGTGTGTGTATTGTGGTGTATGATCTGTATAGAATTTATTTCTGTTACCGTCGATTGTATATTACTTGTTGTGGTGTGTGTTATGTGTTATTATTTAGTTGAGTACCTATTTGTCATTAGTGAGTTGGGTGTGTGTTGTGTCGTGTGTAGTTTGTATGATCTTATTAATATAATGTATTAAGATATAAGTGTCATATTAATAAATTT
>NW_020871512.1:39462-41962 GCF_003789085.1 Penaeus vannamei | reverse complement strand
CTCTCTCTCTCTCTCTCTCTCTCTTCTTTCTTCCCTCTCTTCTCCCTTTCTCCCTCCCTCTCCTCCTCTCTCTTCCTCTCTCTCTCTCTCTCTCTCTCTCTCTCTCCTCTCTCTCTCTCCTCTCTCTCTCTCTCTCTCTCTCTCTCTCTTCTCTCTCTCTCTCTCTCCTCTCTCTCTCTCTCTCTCTCTCTCTCCCTCCCTCTCTCTCTCTCCTCTCTCCTCTCTCTCTCTCTCTCTCTCCTTCCTCTCTCTCTCTCTCCTCGTCCTCCTCTCTCTCTCTCTCTCTCTCTCTCTCTCTCTCTCTCTCTCTCTCTCTCTTCTCCTCTCTCTCTCTCTCTCCTCTCCCTCTCTCTCTCTTCTCTCTCTCCTCTCTCTCTCTCTCTCCTCTCTCTCTCTCTCTCTCTCCTCTCTCTCTCTCCTCTCTCTCTCTCTCTCTCTCTCTCTCTCTCTCTCTCTCTCTCTCTCTCTCTCTCTCTCTCTCTCTCATCTCTCCTCTTCTCTCTCTTCTCTTCTCTCTCTCTCATCTCTCTCCTCTCCCCTGCTCTCTCTCTCGCTTCTCTTCTCTCCTCTCTCTCTCTCTCTCTCTCTCTCTCTCTCTCTCTCTCTCTCTCTCTCTCTCTCTCTCTCTCTCTCTTTCTCTCTCTCTCTCCTCTCTCTTCTCCTCTCTCTCTCTCTCTCTCTCTCTCTCTCGTCTCTCTCCTCTCTTTCTCTTTCTTCTTCTTCTTTCTTTCTCTCTCTCTCTCTCTCTCTCCCGTCTCTCAAAGTTCTCGTCTTCTCTCTCATCTCTCTCTCTCTCTCTCTCGCTCTCTCTCTGCTCGTCGTCTCTCCTCTCCTCTCTCTGTCTCATCTCTCGTCACAAAACGGCGGTAGCCTGTCAAAATAATAGGTACTTCTCTACAGACTTCCTTATAAGGAACACCTCGAAACAGAACTGAAATCAACCTCTTAAGTGTCCTTCAAAGGGTAAAGAATCAGAGCGCTCGAAAGGGGTGAGAGTTTGTCACAGGGTTCGTTGAAATATCAAATTGCATCGTCTGACTTATATGGTCTGCGAGGAATATATCTGTAAGTGCCTGAGTGGAAGATAATTGGATGTACCTTACTTTTCCTGTTTCTTTTTTTTTCTTATTTCTTTTTTGTTTTTGTTTTTCGTTGTTTTCTTTCTTATTTCTCTTTCTCCTCTGCTTCTTTTTCTTCCTGTTTCTCCCCTGTTTCTTTCTCTTCCTCCTGTTTTAACTCTTCTTTTATCACGTTTTTCCTTTTCTTCTCTTCTGTCTATCTCTCTTTCTTCGCTCTTACACAAACCCTTACACACAATTTACAAAAAAAAATAAACCCCTCATACACAATATACAAAAAAAAATCATACACAATTTACAAAAATAAAAATTTTAAAAATCCCAGGCAGATTTCTAGATTACAGGAAGTCACCAGTGAAGTTGGTTGCGAAATTTATCAGAAATACTTGAGCCATCTCGAGAACCAGGGAGTTTATTCTGAAAACGTTCTAACTGGGCACTCAGAGCACTTGGAGGATGACCTGGGTCGGAAAGAAGTGTCATTTACCCTCCCACCCCACTCTGTAAATGTCTATGTGTGCATCTATTTGTCTATTTATTCAGTCTCCGGTCTTCTATCTCTTTTTCTCTCTTTCCCTCTCTCTTTCTCCTCTTTTTTTTTTTTTTTTTTTTTTTTATTTTTTTTTTTTTTTTTTTTTTTTTTTCACTTTCTCCTTACTCTTTTTCTCCCTCTTTCCTCTCTCTCCCTCCTCTCTCCTCTCACTCATCCTCCTCTCCTCTCCTCTCTCTCTCTCTCTCTCTCTCTCTCTCTCTCTCTTCTCTCTCTCCCCTCCTCCTCTCCTCTCTCTCCATCGCCGTCCTCCTCCTCCTCTCCTCTCCTCCTCTCCTCGTCTCTCATCTCTCCGGTCTCCCTCTCTCGGTCCTCTCATCTCCTCATTTCTCTCCCTCTCCTCTCTCTCAGCCTCATCATCTCCTCTCCTCCTCCTCTCTCTCTCCTCTTCTCTTTTCTCTCTCTCTCTCTCTCCTCCTCTATCTCATCTCTCTCCATCTACTCTCTCTCTCTTGCTCTCTCTCATCTCTTCTCTCTCGTCTCTTCTCTCCTCTCTCTCTCTCCTCTCTCTCCTTCTCCTTCTATCTGTCTATATTTATCTGTTCATTATTATCTCTCTCTTTCTTTCTCTCTCTCACCCTCCAGCGATTATTACTCCTTCCTATTCCCATCCCTCACCTCCCTCTCCTTTTTCCTCTCTTTTTCTCCGTTCTCACAGTGCCCTCTCCCTCTTCTCCTCCCCAGTTCCCATCTCCCTCATTCAAGATTAATCACGTCAGCCTCGCCCGAAGTTCCCTGACTCTTCCTTCTCGTCCATCTCCAATATCCATATCCTACTCCTAAAATCCTCTTTTATTTATACATAATGTTCATACCCCCTGAGCAAGTATAAGGCAAGAGAGAGAGAGAGAGAGAGAGGAGAGAGAGAGGG
>NW_020871512.1:27500-39362 GCF_003789085.1 Penaeus vannamei | reverse complement strand
TTTTTTTTTTTTTTTTTTACAGGTACTTGACTAGGCTAAGTCCAACAGGCTGACAACCATGAAAAGGAAATTTGTGGGAAGAATTGGACATTGAATCAAAGAAAGCAGTCTAGGCCGATTTTATGAGTTTACACGAATAAATTATATCATACTCTTTCTTACCATTATTATCCTTTTTCGTATAATGAATTTATGATATAATGATAGCAGTCGGTGGATAAACAGGATATGAATATATTTATAATTTCTAACACAAAATTGGTGAATACAATGTCAAGAGTAAATAACATGGAATTTTGAGTAAACAAACTATAAGCTGCAACTGATGTTTGACAAATATTGTACACACACGGAGTGACGAGGTCAAGGAGTGCTTATCTTTACCCGAAGTGGGCGGGGGGGGGGGGGGCGTTGTGTGGAAATTAGCTACGAAGTTGAAAGAAAATTAGAAAATCGGTTAGGAATATCAGTAACTAGCATCTCGCAGTGGTCTTATGACGTTCTCTCATCTTAGTATAAAAAATACAATATTCCTTCTATCTGCACCATTTCTAAGGTATACACAATATCTATAGATCTGTAAAGATGTTATCATTATCATCTAAGAACATCTAATTTATTCAAAGGCACAGTCATGTCAATTCCTAGTACAACAATAAACATCACGTTTCATGACACACAGTGAAGACCCACAAAAACATACAAAAAAAAAAAAAAAAAAAAAAGATATTGGAACTTCGAACAACAAAGCAGGTATATGTACGGATGATATAATAAAAGGAAAATGATATCCTTACTTTATATAGTACTGAAATGAAAATAAATAATCATATTTATCAATACATACACACACACACACACACACACACACACACACACACACACATCTCTCTCTCTCTCTCTCTCTCTCTCTCTTTCTCTCTCTTTCTTTCTCTTTCTCTCTCTCTCTCTCTCTCTCTCTCTCTCTCTCTCTCTCTCTCTCTCTCTCTCTCTCTCTATATATATATTATATATATATATATATATATATAATATATATATATATATATATATATATATATGTATATATATGTATATATATATGAATATTTATATATATATATATATATATGAATATATATAATATATATAATAATATATATATATATATATATATATATATATATATATATATATATATATATATATATGAACACCTACATGTTGATTGATAACAACAATTGTTTAAATAAGATGCATAAATGAATGGATAGAATGAATAATTTACTGACCGATAGCGAGATTAAAAAATATGTATCGCTTATTCACGGACATTTAAAAGTGAGTGAATGATATATTTTAGATTTTGGTTGCCATGCCATCTCCAGCCTCCCCTGCTCTCTCGGTGAACAGGAGATTTTATCCTTAGGACTTGCTACATGTAAGTAATAGAAAATTGCATAACAAATCCTGGAAATTTCAAGTGTGATAATTTTGTTCTTAGTATTACAAAAATGTTTTTTTTTTTTTGTGTGGTTTATCAAGCATTTATGAAGCGAACATCAACTTATTGATTTGCTACTTAATTACTTATTCACGCATGCACACTCACCTTATTGCATACCTTATACTCGATAGTGTGGCTGCACCTTTTCATGCTGTGTTGTTTCTTATCTATATTTTTTTCTCAATATTTTTCTTATTTCTTAATTTTTTTACATATTTTTTCTTTATACTTCACTTTTTATCCTAAAATTTATGTGACACTCATTTTTAACTTTCTTTGCATTTAGTGTAAACCGCGCATGTGTTACCCATATTTTTGTTTCCTAAAAAGAAGTATAACATATTTGTAATTTCTACCTTCCATATTATTATGTATCTTGAAATGTGAGTTGTTAATTTGTTTAATAGGAATTCATGTTATGCCTTTATATAAAGCAGTCATGTTCTTATATGGAAAAAATATATTTTCAGAGAAAGGGAAAGTGTTATGTATATATTTATGCAAAGGTCTCATTATATAGATTATTTCTTTGATATCAGATGTAATTTATAATTTGCTAAAACCTTGTTTACTCAGAAATTCCATAATTGTATTTTGTTCTTGTAATGTATCTGTTATTCTATGTTCTTTATACTTATCATTGTATTCAATGATTTTGTTAAATATGAATTAACTTAGCATCCTGTTTATTCACGTCTTTTTCTCTGCCTCCATATCTTCACCCGTCCATATCTTGGTTGTCTCTCTGTACTTGCAGAGCCTTCTTGGACCCGCATCACCAAATATGTCATATATCCATTGATATTATTCCCTCTCCTGAGAGAGAGAGAGAGAGAGAGAGAGAGAGAGAGAGAGAGAGAGAGAGAGAGAGAGAGAGAGAGAGAAGGAGAGAGAGAGAGAGAAGAGAGAGAGAGAAGGGTAATCACTCATGAGTGTATCATGTAGCAATCACACACGTCGGAAAAATAAAATCATAAATATTCTGTTTATTAGAAGTGTGTTCTCACTTGGTGGGTTACCTTACTAGAAGTTCAGAAGCTCACAATTATACAAGAACAGTTATATGTAACACAAAATCTTCCAATTATTTTATGGTAAGCATCACTGAATATCTTTATTCACACGTCACATTTCATGATTATCTACGAGCCCATGTTATTAGCTCTTCAGACATCATAATGCTACATAGGTCAGCATAACAAGGAATTTGAACTTGAAATGTAATAATCTCTAATTATTTTGTATTTAACTATTTGTTGTAGATGACCCTTACTACTTAAATTACTTATTTTCGGGGTATGCTATAGGCTATATATATATATATAATATATATATAATATATATATATATATATATATATATATATTATATATATATTAGAATGTTTACTTAAGGTAATGACATTATATAGACTATGGTACAAGTTATTTGCTGTAATTATTCAATTTTTACCTACGTATTGAAGACCTTGGGACAAGAGGCCATTACCGCAAGCAATTATACATTTCTCTTCCTAGTTCCGTAATGTGAGATTCAATTTTCTGAATCTCCTGACCTACTCTGGCGATTGAAGCCTGTACCGAGTTCGATTCCCCAGCACGCTGTATTCCCTTCTTTAACTCTTCTTTCTGAATGTTCAGTGCGTTCAGCTTTTCTTCCAACTCTGGCTTCGCCCTCGTGAGATTCGCGACTGTTCCTCTGGTGCGTTCAATGTCCTCTTCGAGACGACTATTCTCATCAGAGTGTCGTTTGATTAGAGTCTCTTCTTCCTTTAGATTTTGGGATAAGGAGCTTTTCATAGCTGCTTTTGTATCTTTACCCTGTGTCAATTCGTTCTTAGTTCTGGTGGACTGTGTAACCTTTAGTCTAATGGGAGGAATCTGCGTTTCAATTTGTTTGTTCTGTTCCTTGGCAAGGTGGAGTTCTTGCGTAAGCAGACTGATCTCGTTGTTCAGTTGGGCTTTCTCTCCTTCTGCCTTCTGGAGTGCGGACTTGGCTTCAAGGTTCTCTGTCTTGGCCTGCACTTCCTCATTTTTCAGTTGCAGCTCCTCCGTCTGCAGTTGGAGGAGCTGATCTTGCAACTGTTGCTTGGTGGTCCCTGCCTGGCGGATTCTCTCCTCCATCTGCTTGCGCTTTGCTTCCAGCTGGGCGCTTGCTTCTTGCTGTTCCCGGATTAAGTTCTCGTTGAGGTCGGTCCTTGTTTGCAAAGCTTCGCTGATGTTTGTACAAATACGGAATTCTGTTGAGAGGAGAAACTTGTTCAGACATCTACAAACGTGTATTATACTAATTATTTGTCCTTTACTTTACTTTCTTGTACCAGTCGACAAGGAAAAGCAAAGAGCATTGCGTAAAATGTTAACCCTACATATTAATCCTTGGTCACATTGCAGTGCTATGAATAACAGGCCCTATATAAAACAACCATGATCACTAATATATGCATGCGATAAAAATGCTCTTAGAGTTATTTCAATGCCTTTCTACCGGTTGCTCTCATCTAAGCACATATCAAGAACTTTGCACTTCACAGTCACGTCAATGTTACCTCACCGAACTTTTACTCTCCTGACACCTATCCGATACTGATCCCTTAATGTAACCAATATAAGGGTCTCTGCATTTAACAGTCAGCCCATGAACTAATAGTGGCACTTAGTATACCTTCACCATATTTCTTGATTTTGCGTGTACTGTATAATACACAGACTAATTGCTCACTAAAATAAACAAGTTTGTTCGAATTCATGCCAAATATCTGCCAGCCTTCCGTCTGCATCTTCTTTCTGAGCGTTCTTAGATGCCAGTGAATCTCGAAGAGCAACAAGCGCATCTTCTTTCTTTTTCTTTTGTCCTTCCAACACTTTGTTTTCAGCTTCTAGACTGCGGATCCTTCCAGTCAGCTGATCAATCCCTGTCTGGATCCTGGTCTCTGCTGCCAGTGCATCCTCCTTGGCTTCCTTCAAGTCGGCGTTCCTTCCCAGCTGAGCCCTTTTCTCCCCTTCGGCCGTGGCCTTTCTCTGCTCAAGCTGCTCGAGTTCCTGGTCCAGCCGGGCCATTTGCTGCCGGATCTCCTTGCTGTTGCTTTCTAACTCTGCCACTTGTTGGTCTAACTGGGACTTGGTTGCCTGTTTCTGAGATCGCAGTGCTTTCTCCGCCGCCACCTGGTCCTTCAGCGTGCTGTTTTTTGCTGAAGGGAGCCTTTTCTGCTTCGTGTCGCTGCCTTTGGCCAAAAGCTGCAGGGTGTCATCTTTCACTCTCCGAATGCTGGCTTCCAGTTGCCCAATCGAGTCCTCCTTCTGCTGGGCCTCTTGGCGTCTGAGGTCGACCTCATTCTGAAGTTGCAGACTCTGTCCTTCCAGCTGTTGAATGACGGCTGCAGTTTGGTTATTCTTTGCAACAGTTCTTGCAGTTCGTTCTCTTTGCTTTCACCTTTTCCACAAAGTCGCTTGCATGAAAGTACCTGTGGAAAAATTATATTTTCATCATAAATAAAAAGCTTTTCCTACGGAGCACATAGATTGAGCGCTTCTCAAGGCTATAATTGAGTCATTCATAGTGTTTTACACGCACTTGTATATGTATACATATATATATGTATGTATATATACCTACATATATACATACGTATGTAGATAATGCATATTTATATACATATATATCTTTATCTATATGTCTATATCTAGCTTTATATCTATAGTATATATATGTTATATATATGAATACATATACACACAAACACATCTATCTATCTATATTTAATTCATACACACACACACACATGTATATATATATTATATATTATATTATATATATTATATATATATTATATATATATATATATATATAATTATATATATTATATATATATATGTATAATATACACACACATCATATAAATATATACATATATATGTAATATAATTATATATATATATACAAATATATATGTATGCATTTATATACCACAGCAGGAATCAGACCGAAAACTCTTTCATTTCGACACATTACAGCACTTAAAGGCCTTGATATGTATTTGTGTTTAAAGATCAGTTACAAGAGTGACTAATCATGCTCTTTTATATCATTTTTTCTGTTAATGTGTAAAAATATCTAGTTGTATTTCAGACTGTGCATTTACGTATCATGCCTGTGTCAGTGTCCGCGAGCGTGCTTGTGTGTATCAAGTGAGTTGATTTAACTCGGGGACTCACCTCGGTTGATGACGTCATCCTGCTGCATGTGTGACGTCAGAGCCTGGGAGAGGATTTCAAGGCTGGATGTCACTTGAACGAGGCCTGCAAAGGGGGGGGGGGGTAGGCATTAAAAGAAGAAGAAGAAGAAAAAAAAAAGCAAAGAGGAAAGTGACACCAGCGTGCTTGTGTCGAAATCTGAGTGTACTTTCCATGCGTCTGCTTGTGCTTGCGTTCGTTCGTGTGTTGGTTTGCGTCGGTGCCTGTCTCGTCTGAGTGAATGTGCTTTCGTCTGTGCATGCATTGAGATACTTTATCGAAGATTGACGATAATTGCCGATTTGTGATTAGGTATGCACGGTATATTACTGAACAATAATCAAAATCTATGACTTTACTAGAGATCAAAGTAATATTCCTTCTCAGACGGGAAAAGGAAACCACTGAAAGGAATGAGTAAAGTAAAATCACCAAAGAAAGACTACTTACCCACTCCGTGAGTTCGTCTACTATCGTTACCGTCTCTCTATTTCCTTCGGGAGAGGTCGGCAACCTTCAACAGAATTGACAGCATCAACTCATCCAATATTATTCATCTTAGGATACGTCGGCGCAGTGGACTTTGCTTACCTTCACTCAGCTGCTGCGTCTGCGCTGTGTGGCTGCGGGATAACTGCGCCAGCTGCGTCGTCACTGCGGCGTCACCTTGGCAGGAAGAAACGAGTTAATTCCCCGCGACAGACGGCGTTAAGGCAAGGGGCTTTCTGAGCAACAGCAGGTGCAATGCGGGTGGCACTGAGTGAGCGAGGCTTTGCCATCACTATAGTCTCTAAAGTAAACAACAAAAGAGTAAAGATAATAAATGAAAACGAACCAGAAATAAACATCAAAATGATTGAAAGCCTCACCACGAGAGATGTTGCTGACGTTGTCGAGCAGCTGGGCGATCGCCAGCTGGTTGAAGACGACGCTGGCGCGCAGATCCTCGTCGTGGGGCGCGGCGGCCGCCCACCCGACGGCGCACAACGACAACAGCGCCAATCCCAGCATGTCCTTCGAAGGAGCGAACGAGAGAGTGCGAGAGTTCCTGAAGTTCCTGACGGAGCGCGGGAGTGAAGGCTTGAGGTTGCTGCGGCTACTTATAAAGGCAGGAGAGGGGCATGGGTCCCTGCGGAGGCTTGTGCAGGGAAACCCTCAGTGGCACCCCTGTGCCTCCGAGTGCTTGATGCTTTTATTAGCCTCCTGAATATTCATTTAGAATCACAAGGCCGGTTTGCAAGTGTTTAATTACCCTGTCATTATTCTTAACAACGCTTTATGCAGTTAACTAATTTTCTCTTATAACTTTGTTTTCTATTTGACTAAATTGAGCTACTTTTTTCTTGTATTTTTCATGTCTTCCCTCAAAGCATTTCCCATCTCCGAATATCAAGAAGAAGCGAGAGGGAAGCTCGCGCTCAAGATAAGCAAGGTCGACCTCGCCGACCCAGGCTGCTGCTGAGGCTCCTCGAACACGGCGGCGACACCGGGTGACGGAGGACTCGGGAATCCCGGTTCTTGGCAGGGATGCAGCTGTGCACACATGCGCACGCCAGGGCAGACGTATGTGTATATATGTACACACGGAGACATATATGCACACACAGTGTATATATGTATGCACACACTTATAAATAGATATTATTTATATATATATATTATATACATATATACATACATATATACATATATATATATTTATATATATATAATATATATATATATTCATATGTTTGTATATCTATATATGTATATATAAATAATATATACACATAAACATATATATATATATTCATATATATTATATATATTTATTTATTTATTTATATTTATACATGTATACATAACATGCACACACACACATACACATATATATCTTTATATATAAATATATGTAAATATCAAGATAATGATAGATAAAGATATCGATATGTGCGTGTATACATGTACACACGCCATCACATATAAAATATACATAATAGAGCATTTATGTATATTAGAAATAATATATATGAAATATATAAGAAGATTCATCTGCATTCATGGATGTTTTATATGCGCGTGCGCGTGTGTGTGCATATATATATTATATATATATATATATTAATATATATAATATATATACATTCATATATGTATGTATGTACATATATATACGTATATATATATGTATATATATTTGCATCTCACACACTGAATACGATCAATTCATAAATATTCTGTTTACTGTAAGTGCGTTGCCACTTGGTGGGTTACCTTGACAGAGGCGGTTCAGGTTCTTCTTACCACTGCTATGTGACAGCAGTTATATGTAACACAATATCTTCAACTCCTTCTACATATCACTGAATCTCCTGAATTTCACATCACATTTCATATCATTTCTAAATGGGTGAGCATAACAATGAATTGCAATTAGAATTGCATTAGCCTCTTTGATAGTTATTATTATTATATTATTTTTGTTAAATGGCCCTTGCTATTCATATCAATTATATTTTGGGTATATCATATAGTTCGTTTTTTTTTGGTAAAGTTTACTACAAGTAATAACATTTTCATATAGACTTTAGCACAAGTAATTTATTGTAATAATTTAATTCTTTCCATACATTGAAGACTGTGAAACAATAGGTCAAAAGCAATCCTGGAAATTTGATGCTACGTCACCGATCTCATCTTCAATTTTCTGAATTTCCTGGCCTACTCTCGTGATAGAAGCCTGTACCGACTTCTCCGATTCCCCAGCACGCTGTATTCCCTTCTTTAACTCTTCTTTCTGAATGTTCAGTGCGTTCAGCTTTTCTTCCAACTCTGCCTTCGCCCTCGTGAGATTCGCGACTGTTCCTCTGGTGCGTTCAATGTCCTCTTCGAGACGACTATTCTCATCAGAGAGCCGTTTGATTAGAGTCTCTTCTTCCTTTAGATTTTGGGATAAGGAGCTTTTCATAGCTGCTTTTGTATCTTTACCCTGTGTCAATTCGTTCTTAGTTCTGGTGGACTGTGTAACCTTTTGTCTAGCGGAAGAAATCTGCGTTTCAATTTGTTTGTTCTGTTCCTTGGCAAGGTGGAGTTCTTGCGTAAGCAGACTGATCTCGTTGTTCAGTTGGGCTTTCTCTCCTTCTGCCTTCTGGAGTGCGGACTTGGCTTCAAGGTTCTCTGTCTTGGCCTGCACTTCCTCATTTTTCAGTTGCAGCTCCTCCGTCTGCAGTTGGAGGAGCTGATCTTGCAACTGTTGCTTGGTGGTCCCTGCCTGGCGGATTCTCTCCTCATTCTGCCTACGCTTTGCTTCCAACTTGGCGCTCGCTTCTTGGTGTTCCCGGATTTGGTTCTCGTTGAGGCTGTCCCTTGTTTGCAAATCTTCGCTGATGTTTATGCAACTGCGGATCTCTGTTGAGAAGAGGAGAGGTGTTCAGACATCTTCAAACCTGAATAGTATCAAGTTGGCCTTTGAGATTGAACTCATCGTCTTCTTTACACTATTCGAATAGAAAATAACAAACTTGAGTAGATAGACAAGGAAACAAGAATTGCACTGAGTAAGAGGTCAACCCAATATATTAATCTTCAATCACACAGCAATGCTCTGGATAACAAAGCCTATATAAAAGAATCATGATCACAGCAAAATATACAAGAAATGGTCATAGAGATCTTTCATTGCCTTGGTACCCAGTGCTCTCATCCCCTACAGAGCACATGATATAATCAATATCAGAGGCTTTTGCACTTCACAGTCACTTCGCTGTCAACCCAGAGAACTTGTGTTGTCCTTATACCCACTGCCTTAATCCTTTACTGAACCTCTTATATGATTAATATCAGGGTCTGTGCACTTCCCTGCAACCACCATGAACAAATTGTGGCCCCTGGTATACCCACACAATAATCCTTGATCCTACATGTACTGTACAATACATAGACTAACTGCTGGCTAGTAACACATGTCTTCGTAGTTCTGAAATATATCTAACAATCTTCTGTCTGCTTCTATTTTCTTAGTGTTCAGAGATGCCAGAGACGCTTGAAGAGCACCGAGAGCACCTTCTTTCTTTTTCTTTTGTCCTTCCAACACTTTGTTTTCAGCTTCTAGACTGCGGATCCTTCCAGTCAGCTGATCAATCCCTGTCTGGATCCTGGTCTCTGCTGCCAGTGCATCCTCCTTGGCTTCCTTCAAGTCGGCGTTCCTTCCCAGCTGAGCCCTTTTCTCCCCTTCGGCCGTGGCCTTTCTCTGCTCAAGCTGCTCGAGTTCCTGGTCCAGCCGGGCCATTTGCTGCCGGATCTCCTTGCTGTTGCCTTCTAACTCTGCCACTTGTTGGTCTAACTGGGACTTGGTTGCCTGCTTCTGAGGTCGCAGTGCTTTCTCCGCCGCCACTTGGTCTTCAGTGCTTGTGTTTTTGCCTGAAGGGAGGCCTTTTCTGCTTCTGTGGCGTTGCCTTTGGCCAAAAGCTGCAGGGTGTCATCTTTCACTCTCCGAATGCTGGCTTCCAGTTGCCCAATCGAGTCCTCCTTCTGCTGGGCCTCTTGGCGTCTGAGGTCGACCTCATTCTGAAGTTGCAGACTCTGTCCTTCAAGCTGTTGAATGACGGCTGCAGTTTGGTTATTCCTTTGCAACAGTTCTTGCAGTTCGTTCTCTTGTGCTTTCACTTTTTCCACAAAGTCGCTTGGCATGAAAGTACCTGTGGAAAAATCATACTTTCACCATAAACTAAAATCTTTTCTTACTGAGCATTTCATGCTTGCTAAAGTTGTAACTGGAAGTAATTCATATTGTTTTACATATGCGTCTATATATATATAATATATATATATATATATATATATATATACACATATGTATGATATTATATATATATATAATATTATATATATATATATATATATATTATTATGTATGTATATTATAATATATATTATATCATATGCACACACACACACATATATATAAAGAGACAGTTATCTACAAGCATGAATGAATGTGTGTATATGTACATATATATATATACATATATATGTATGTGTATGTATTTGCAAACACACGCACGCATACATATTTCACATTTGGAACCAGATCACACACACACATATAGAGAGAAACAAACGTCTATCTACATATACACACACAAGCATAGGTAAATGTGTGCTTATATATAGATACAACACAGACACACATATATTTCACATTTGGAACCAGATCGAAACCTCTTCCCCACCGACTCAGACTACAGCGCTTTCGTATTTTTTTTTTTTTTTTTTTAATCTGTTATGATAATTTGTCTGTTAATGTGTAAAAATATCTAATTGTATTTCAGACTATATGTATGTTTCTATCATGCTTGTATATTTGCGTGTATGTGTGTATTGTGTCTGTATCCGCGAGTGTGCTTGCATCTGTCAAGTGAGTTGATTTAACCCGGGCGACTCACCTCGGTTGATGACATCATCCTGCTGCAAGTGTGACGTCAGAGCCTGAGAGAGGATGTCGACACTGGATGTCACTCGAGCGAGGCCTAGAAAGTGGAAGGGAATTCGAAATAATAAAGTCTCTTCATGATACAGAAAATAAAAAAAGAAAATTACATCGAAATGTTTGTGCTTGTGAATGTGCTTGCGTTCGTTCGTGTGTCGGTGCCTGTGTCTCGTCTGAGTGACAGTGCTTTCGTCTGTGCATGTGTTGGGGTATTTTATTGAATATAGAGGACAATTGTCGAAATATGATAAGGTCTGCAAGATTTATTAAGCAACGTAAATTAAAAACTATAATTTACAAGAGATCAAAGTAACGTCCCTTCTTCAGACGTGAAAATGAAAACACTGAATAGAATACATGAGCAACGAAAATCGGCTAAGAAGCACTTTTCCTCACCGTCTATTCGTCTACTATCGTTATCGTCTCTCTATTTCCTTCGGGAGATGTCGGCAAGCTTCAACAGAATTGACAGCATCAACTCATCCAATATTATTCATCTAAGGATATGTCGGCGCAGTGGACTTTGCTTACCTTCACTCAGCTGCTGCGTCTGCGCTGTGTGGCTGCGGGATAACTGCGCCAGCTGCGTCGTCACTGCGGCGTCACCTTGGCAGGAAGAAACGAGTTAATTCCCCGCGATAGACGGCGTTAAGGCAAGGGCTTTCTGAGCAACA
>NW_020871512.1:22500-25000 GCF_003789085.1 Penaeus vannamei | reverse complement strand
AATAATGTTAAAAGAATATGGAAATGAGGCAATACATCACAAATAATTTGGCAACATTTATATAATCATAGCAGAAACAAAACACAAAGTATTTGACAAAAATATTTATCATGATTTACACTTTGGGCGCACTGAATGCCAGCATCTTGAACTGGGATTTCTACTTTTTTTCTTCCTTTCTTTCCCATTCTATAAGGATGCCCTTTCCTCCTTTTTATAGTCTTGCTCCTCGTGTATAGCAAACAATAGCCTTCATTTCCGAGTGAAAACTAACTTACAGATTGGCCGAAAGCATGTGTACACGTAGAGAAATGACAGTTACTTGTGTAGGCCTATTAGATCACATATTGCCAATCAGTTAGACATGTTTACAGTGAACGTACCACTAGTATACTTATACCACAGATTGTGAACCTCTGGTCGAGAGGTTGTAAGGGCAACAGATATTCCCTATATATTATACTTTGCTCTTTTAGGCTGCTACTGTGCTTGCAGTGATCCAAATAGGCTACATCCTTTTACTGATTCTCACAATAGCTACTCAGTGGTAAAGAATAATCTGATGTGGTTCTTAATATGCCGATTACCAACTGCAGCTTAACAGGGGCGGTTCTTGACAGCCTCACATATGTAAGGGATTGTGCTATGCTGTTGACCTTTCAATGGTACCCACAGCTGTGTATGCGCTAAATGCTAAGTGTAGAACGATGAAAATTACAATTACTTTACAAGCTGAAACTAGCATTTTGACCAATCTGGGTGTTAGTGTTGCAGACTTTAATTTGTGGTTATGAAGAAAAAAAAAGCTAGTATATATTTGAGTATGAATGCGATCCTCTGTGAAGTTGTTATAAAGTGAGCAAGTATCAAACATCACAAATTAAGGAAATCAAAAGGAGAAGTCATTAATTCATACATCTTTTATTGAATATTCTTGCTGTTCATACACTACAGATGTGGAATATAATTCAAATCTACAACAAAATTTAATGTGTTCTTCCACAATGTTTGCGCAGTCGTGGTTCTGAAACATTGAAAAAGATCTCAATGTCTTTTATTTCTTTCTGAACGCTCTCAATCGATTTTGAAACCTGCATTTTCTGTGAACTGACTTGTTGCAAGTTTCTGCCAATTCTGCTTTCTGGGCATTCAATGCATTCACTTTTTGTTCTAGTTCCGTTTTGGTTTGTGTGGTCCTCTGGTCATCTGCCTTGGCGTGTTCAATCTCTTCCTCTAGATGGCTATTTTCAGCTGTGAGAAGTTTGGTCATTTCCTCAGTTTCACTCACATTTTGTGATAAAGAAGTTCTCGCATTCAACTTTTCGTTTTTTCTCTGTGTTAAGCCACTGGTGACCACATCAATCTTTTGTCTGAGGGAAGGAATCACTGTTTCAATGTGTTGGATTCGGTCACTGGCAAGTTGAAGGTCCTGCTCGAGTTTCGCGATTGCGTTTCTCACTTGGGCTTTCTCTCCTTCTACTCTTTGAAGTCTGGATTTGGCTGCGAGGTTCTCCGTCTTGATCTGTACCTCCTCGTGTTTCCGTTGCAGCTCCTTCGTCTGCAGTTGGAGGAGTTGATCTTGCAACTGTTGCTTGGTGGTCCTTGCCTGGCGGATTCTCTCCTCCATCTGCTTGCGCTTGGCTTCCAGCTGGGCGCGCTCGCTTCTCGATGTTCCCGAATAAGGTTCTCGTTGAGGATGGTCCTTGTTTGCAGAGCTTCGCTGATGTTTGTGCAGCTACGTAGTTCTGTTGGGAGGAGAAAATGCTTTCAGACCTTTACAGATCACTGATTAAAGCAATTTACCTTCCAGATTGCGTTGCAAACTAGAATTGTTTCCATCTGAAGAGACTCATCTTTTCGTGGTAGACATTTCCTGAAAATATGAACCAATATTGACTCTGAGGAAGTAGCGTGTTTTGATACTCAAAAGGAAATGAATAACTAAAGTAGCCCGGTATTAAACTAAAGGCATGTTTCCACGTAGAACTTCATGGCCTCTTCCATTCTTCTTTTCATTGGATTCTTCTTGTTGTTTAGTGAGGTGAGTGTTGCTCTAAGTCTTCTCAATTCTTCTTCGGCTGACTTCTTTCGTCTTGTCAGCGATTCATTCTGGGTCTCTACATTTCTGACGGTTCCATTCAACTGATCAACTGCTGCCTGGAGACTACCGCTCCTGCCAGGCCATTCTCTTTGGCTTCCTTCAGGTTTGTGTTCCTTTCTTGTTGGGCTCGAAGATCTCCCTCCACTGACGCCTTTCTTTGCTGAAGCTGTTCGATTTCCTCGTCCAGCTGGGCCATTCCTGCCGGATTTCATTCTCGTCGCTTCCTAACTCTGCGACCTGTTGATCCAGCTGGGTCTTGATTGCCTGTTTCTGGCTGTACATTGTTTCCCTCCCAGTCAATAGGTCTTTCAGTTCTTGTGTTTTTGCCTGAAGGGAGGCCTTTTCTGCTTCCGTGGCGTTGCCTTTGGCCAAAAGCTGCAGGGTCTCATCTTTCACTCT
>NW_020871512.1:12500-15000 GCF_003789085.1 Penaeus vannamei | reverse complement strand
AGAATATCAACTAGGGTTTCGATGTGTTGGTCTCGTTCCTTGGCAAGTTGAAACTCTTGCTCGAGCAGACCAGTCTCGCTGTTCAGTTGGCCTTCCTCTCCTTCTGCCTTCTGGAGTGCGGACTTGGCTTCGAGGTTCTTTGTCTTGGCCTGTATCTCCTCGTGTTTCTGTTGTAGCTCCTCCATCTGCAGTTGGAGGAGCTGTTCTTGCAACTGCTGCTTGGTGGTCCCTGCCAGCCGGATTTTCTCCTCCATCTGCTTGTGCTTTGCTTCCAGCTGGGCGTTCACTTCTTGTTGTTCCCGATTTGGTTCTCGTTCAGGATGGCCTTTGTTTGCAAAGCTTCGCTGATGTTTGTGCAGCTGCGAATCTCTGTTGGGAGGAGAAAAAGGCCTTGAGACACTCTTGGAGATTGAAAAGTCCTTTGCTGTTTAGATCTGTAGCTGGGATTTTGCACATAGAAAGTGCCCTCTTTAAGATCTGAAAAATTGCATCTTCACATATTGATTGTGGATTAGGTATGCACCGAAAATATTTCAGATAATATTCACTAAAAACACTCGTTCATTCGTTCCCTTTCTGTCGCCACTAAGAGTTCTTGTTGCTGATCTTTTCTTGTTCCTTAGAGAGTTCACCGAATCTTGAAGTCCCTTTAATTCTTCTTCGATGTTCTCCTTTTGGTTGCTCTGCAGTTCGATATCAGTTACTAGGTGACTTAGGATGTCATTCAATTGAGCAGTTGCTATTTGGAGCTCGATGTTTTCTGCCTGTCTCTTCTTTATATTTTCCTTTAACCGTATGTTCGATTTTTGTAGGCTTGTTTTCTCATCATTAGGTACGACTATAACATTGTTGAGACTCTTAATTCTATTTTCGAGCAGAGCTATTTCCTGCTGGATTTCACTCTTGCTGCTCTCCAACTCTGTGACCTGCTGTTCTAACTGGATCTTGGCCGACCGCTTTTGAGCGTAGAGTGTTTTCAGCTGCGTCACCTGGCCCTTCAGTGCTTGCATTCTGCTTCGACGGGAAAATGTTTCGACTGCCGTGGCATTGGCTTTGGCTAAGAGCTGCTGATGCTCTTCATTCGTTTCCTGGATATTAAGCTTCACTTGCTCGATCGCATTCCTCCTTTGCTGAATCTCCTTGAGGCTGAGGTCGATCTCAAGCTGAAGAGTCTGGTCGTCGTCTCAAGCTGCTGTGTGGTGGCGGCTGTCCGATTCCACTTCCGACGCAGGTCCTGCATCTGGCTTTCCTGCGCTTTTATATTTTCCAGTAGTTCCGTACAAGAGCGTCTGCAGGGGAAAATTATATATACTTATACATATGTGTGTGTGTGTGTGTGTGTGTGTCCGTCTGCGTCTGCGTGTGTGTGTGTGTGTGTGTGCGTCCGTCTGCGTCTGCGTGTGTGTGTGTCCGTCTGCGTCTGCGTGTGTGTGTGTCCGTCTGCGTTTGCGCGTGTGTGTGTGTGTCCGTCTGCGTCTGCGTGTGTGTGTGTCCGTCTGCGTCTGCGTGTGTGTGTCCGTCTGCGTCTGCGTGTGTCCGTCTGCGTCTGCGTGTGTGTGTCCGTCTGCGTTTGCGTGTGTGTGTGTCCGTCTGCGTCTGCGTGTGTGTGTGTGTGTGTGTGTCCGTCTGCGTCTGCGTGTATGTGTGTCCGTCTGCGTCTGCGTGTGTGTGTGTGTGTGTGTGTGTGTCCGTCTGCGTGTGTGTGTGTGTGTCCGTCTGCGTCTGCGTGTGTGTGTGTGTGTCCGTCTGCGTCTGCGTGTGTGTGTGTGTGTGTGTGTGTGTCCGTCTGCGTGTGTGTGTGTGTGTCCGTCTGCGTCTGCGTGTGTGTGTGTCCGTCTGCGTCTGCGTGTGTGTGTGTGTGTCCGTCTGCGTCTGCGTGTATGTGTGTCCGTCTGCGTCTGCGTGTGTGTGTGTGTGTGTGTGTGTCCGTCTGCGTGTGTGTGTGTGTGTCCGTCTGCGTCTGCGTGTGTGTGTGTGTGTCCGTCTGCGTCTGCGTGTGTGTGTGTGTGTGTATGTGTGTGTGTGTCCGTCTGCGTCTGCGTCTGTGTGTGTGTGCGTGTGCATGTATATGTGTGCGTGTGTGTGTATCAAACATTTATACAAACACATGTGTAATAGTCTTAGCCTTATAATTCTACCAATAAATCCCTTGAGAGCTTCCTCGCACCAAGGGACCGACCTCAGCCTCACCGCCGCCGCGCCTTCCCGCAGCAGGGGCGAGAAGACCTCCGAGAAGCGCCGCACGCCGGACGCGACCTCACGCACGGCTGGAAGAGGTTCAGTTTATGTGCTTGCGAACAGACATGAAGGCATATATACATATATATGTGTATGGGTGAAGACACACGCATACATAGAGATAGATAGATATACCCAATTCTTTTTTTGTGTGTAATGCATATGATCTTCTCTCTTCTCTCTCTCTCTCTCTCTCTCTCTCTCTCTCTCTCTCCCTCTCTCCTCTCTCTCTCTCTCTCTCTCTCCTCTCTTCTCAGTCTAC
>NW_020871512.1:0-2500 GCF_003789085.1 Penaeus vannamei | reverse complement strand
GGAAATCTTTCTTCAGACAGGATGGAGATGCCGCTGAGGTTGTTTGCGGTGGCGTGGCTGACGGTGGCGGCGGCGGCGCAGGAGACGGTGCAGGTGCAGCTCCAGCAGGGCGTGATCGAGGGCGCCAGGTCGGAGGCCGGGGAGGGAAGGTTCTTCTACACCTTCAAGAGCATTCCTTTCGCGAAGCCTCCGGTCGGGGCTCTCATTCAAGGTCGGTGCCGCCAAAGTTATATCAGTACTTATATATACCTTGGGTGCCGCCGCTTCTTCTGCGGTTGATTGGGTCGTTTAGTGTTACCATCTCGCGCCTTCACCTCGCCGCTCTTTATTTTTCCGTTCAAGGATACGACTTAGAGAAACTCTAATATCATAATGATGTAGGTGACGAAAAACTACATTCATTGCCATCAAAATCATTCTGCAGAAGCGAACCGAATCGAGGAAACCTACGAAAATGTATCGTGGAAAATGCCCCTACTTCCCAGCGCGACGCCCCATGAACTGCCTTCGCGCAAACAGCCTATGACGTCACGGCTAGTCATTGTTATTCTCTTAGAAATGACAGATCAGGAAGTCAGTAGACGGATTAGTCTTGAACTAGCAGCCATGAACTCAGTCAACAAGAGCATTGGAGGTGCCGGTACCTGTGCAGAAGGACTAAATTACGTGTTTTGAAAACCTTGGTATTGCCAATTTTGCTATATGGAAGCGAGACCTGGACGCTATCTGGCATCTTTTGTAACAAGTCTCTGCGCCGGATCATGGGGTCCAGTTGGAAGGATCATGTGTCCAATCGACGGCTACACTGAACCGGCATGGGGCCTGTTACTTGCATAATCCATGACCGCCAACGCAGA
Organism: Penaeus vannamei; assembly: GCF_003789085.1. NCBI lineage: Eukaryota > Metazoa > Arthropoda > Malacostraca > Decapoda > Penaeidae > Penaeus > Penaeus vannamei. The sequence goes on along the minus strand of NW_020871512.1, from coordinate 1,643 downwards.
CTCTACGGCCACCTAACTCGTTTCCGTGTGGATGACCCTGCCCATCAGGTTGTTTCTTTACAAGACCACTGCTTGGAGGAGGCCCTCGGCTAGGACGACCTAGGAAGTCGTAGCTTGAGCAGATCGACCACATCTCGCGAGGAGCTAGAGATGGACCGAGCACCTGCCTGGCGCTCGCCATGAGATGCTCCGTGATTGAAAGCGAATGTCAGCTCCAATGATTGTTTAATACTCATTCCGAATTCCAAAAGATAAGTTGGTTTACAGTGCTACCTGTCTTTCCGAATTCTTTCCCGAAATTACTGTGAAGACGATCTCTCATTCAATTTACGATTCAGAGGATAATACTAATTTCAGCGATGTACAATAGCCGATTTCCGTCTGTTATATCGTCTCTTCCCATCCACCTTCCCTTCAACCCCAAAACAGACCCATCGTGCGGCTTTCATTGTGCAGAACATTGTAAGTGGTTAAGCAGATTAATAATAAATATGGATTGGGAAGGGGTAAGGTAAATCCGGCGGTTTTGGAAAAGGGTTCCGCCGCTTTAGGGAGTGTTTTGGTTCACACGATCTTTGTGGTAGCTAGTGCTTATAATACTGGGTTCATTCTTCATTCCTTTCGTCAACACGTTTCGAATCTCCCGTGGCCGAATCTGTCTCGTTTTTTTCGACTTTCTGCATGTGAAATACAATTCTTGGTTCCTGGTTTTAACTTTCCTCTTTATTCATTTATTTATTTTTTATTTATTATTTATTATTTTTATTTTTATTTATTTTTTACTATTCAAATTCACCCATATCGCTTCCAGGGCTGGTCGCTTTCCGTAACGGCATTAATTTGTTTTCTAAACTAGATGATAAAGAAAACGGATATAAATAATAGAACTGAACCATACACTATTATAAACGGATATTAGATTATACATACTATTTCTTCAATGACATAAATGATAATAGCACGCATATATTTAAGGAAAAAAACGATATAAAAGAAATACAATACAAAAATGCACCCGCATCTATTCAAGGAAAATGTTTAGATGTATAAGTTTACACATTATATCATCTTATACCATGATATGTTCAGCAATTTTCGTTTAATTTATTTGAACATGGAAAATTATTTCAATATTGCTTTAAATACACCGAACCACCTGTAGTCATAAAGAATAACAAAAAATACAGCCTACGGTAAAAAAAAAAAAAATCCGTAGTGACGTCACTATTCGTCGGTCGTTTTTTGTTTCCGTTTAGCAGAGGAATTTCCGTAGAATTCCAGCCCTGACCCTCTCCCCCACGTGTTCCTCCAAGTCAGTTGGATTTAGACGTCCTGCTGTAAACATTTACCTCTGATTATCTATCGCTTCTCTCTGTTTGTCTGTCTATCTATGTGTTTCTGTTTATCTATCACTAACCCTATCTCTATCTATCACTATCTGTCCCTGTCTCTAGCTATCCCTATCTCCCTCTCTCTGGCTATCTATATCACTATCTCTCTATATACATCTCTCTCGCTATCTCTTTATCTTCTTTCTATACCAATAGCTTCTCTTCTCTCCCTCCTCCCTCCCTTTCTCTCTCTCTTCTCTCCTCTCTCTCTCTCTCTCTCTCTCTATATAATATAATATATAATATATATTA
>NW_020871511.1:12500-17047 GCF_003789085.1 Penaeus vannamei | reverse complement strand
CCCCCCTGTCAGCGCCTTACGTCGTGGTGGTCACTCGATATTCTGTGTTAATTTCGTCGATCATGTTGCAACATGTGCTAGGTTATTGCTTTTGTCTTGCATGATACGTCGTTTAATGAACTATTTCCCCAGAGAGAGAGAGAAGAGAGATGAGATGAGAGAGAGAGAGAGAGAGAGAGAGAGAGAGAGAGAGAGAGAGAAGAGAGGAGAAGAGAGAGAAATTATAATATATATATAACGAGAAGAGAAAGAGATAAATATATATATATAGAAGAATAAATAAGAGAGAAGAGAGAAGAGAGAGAGAGAGAGAGAGATAAGAGAAAGAGAAAGAGAAAAGAGAAAGAGAAAGAGATAAGAAGAGAGAGAGAGAGAAGAGAGAGAGAGAGAGAGAGAGAGAGAGAGAGAGAGAGAGCTGGAGAATCTCAGAAAATCAAGGTTTAACAATCAAAATAAATATATTGAGGAGTCCTATCGTCATTATAACCTCTTTCAAAATAAACTCCCATCAAAAAGGCTACAGAAGTTTATATCATTTCTAGCCACTGTTAAAAAATATATATAGTAATAGATAGATATAATAATAACGTAATATAATATACAATCTATGTCTCTCTCTTCCTCATACAACTAAATCAAATACAACCCGCTTTTCTCTCCCATTTTCACAACTCCTTCCACCCACGACAACAACCCTCGTCTTGCTAAACCCTTATACAACCTCCTCTCTCACAACCCTGCACAGAACTGCCCTCAGCGAGTGATCTCAGAAGAACCTGAGCGTGAGTCCCGGTATGGGAGGAAACGACTGTAGTAGCGCACGTGCAATAAAAAAAAGAACGAAGAGAATGCGTACAAAAAAAAAAAGAAAGAAAAAAAAGGTGAACGAAGAAATGCGTACAGAAAATAATAATAATAAATAAAGAAAAAAAGTGGAACGAGAGAATGCCGGTAGCAAAAAAAAAGAAAGAAAGAAAAAAGAAGTGAACGAGAGAGAATGCGTAAAAATAAAAGAAAGATAAGTGTAACGAAGAATGCGTACAAAAAAGGTAAAAGAAAGAAAAGAAAAAAAGTGAACGAGAGAATGCCGTACAAAAAGAAATGAAAGAAAATAAAGTGAACGAGAGAATGCGTACAAAAAAAAGAAAGAAAATAAAAAAAGTGAACGAGAGAATGCGACAAAAAGAAAGAAAGAAAAGAAATAAAGTGAACGAGAGTTAATGCGTATACAAAAAAAAGAAAGAAAAAAAAAAGTGAACGAGAGAATGCGTAACAAAAAAAAAAGAAAAAAAGAAAAAAAAAGTGACGAGAGAATGCGTTACAAAAAAAGAAAGAAAGAAAATAAAAGTGAACGAGAGAGCGGTACAAAAAAAATAAGAAAAGAAAGAAGAAAATAAAAGTGAACTGAGAGAATGCGTACAAAAAAGAAAGAAAGAAAGAAAAAAAAGTGAACGAGAGAATGCGTACAAAAAAGAAAGAAAGAAAGAAAAAAAAGTGAACGAGAGAATGCGTACAAAAAAAAAGTGAACGAAGAATGCGTACGAAATTAAAAGAAAGAAAGAAAGAAAAAAAGGTGAACGAGAGGAATGCGTACAAAAAAAAAAAAGAAAAGAAAGAAAGAAAAAAGTGGAACGAGAGAATGCGTACAAGAAAAGAAAGAAAGAAAATAAAGTGAACGAGAGAATGCGTACAAAAAGAAAGAAAGAAAAAAAAAGTGAACGAAGAGAATGCGGTACAAAAAGAAAGAAAGAAAGAAAAAAAGTGAACGAGAGAATGGCGTACAAAAAGAAAGAAAGAGATAATAAAGTGAACGAGAGAATGCGTACAAAAAAGAAAGAAAGAAAGAAAATAAAGTGAACGAGAGAATGCGTACAAAAAAAAAGTGAACGAGAGAATGCGTACAAAAAAGAAAGAAAGAAAGAAAAAAAAGTGAACGAGAGAATGCGTACAAAAAAAAAAAAGAAAAGAAAGAAAGAAAAAAGTGAACGAGAGAATGCGTACAAAAAAGAAAGAAAGAAAAGAAAAAAAAGTGAACGAGAGGAAATGCAGTACAAAAAAAAGTGAACGAGATGAATGCGTTACAAAAGAAGAAAAAAGAAAAAAGTGAACGAAGAATGGAGGTACAAAAAGAAAGAAAGAAAGAAAAAAAAGTGAAGAGAGAATGCGTAAAAAAGAAAGAAAGAAAGAAAAAAAAAGTGAAACGAGAGAATGCGTACCAAAAGAAAGAAAGAAAGAAAATAAAGTGAACGAGAGAATGCGTACAAAAAAGAAAGAAAGAAAGAAAAAAAAGTGGAACGAAAAAAAAAAAAAAAAGAAAATGCGTAACAAAAAAGAAAGAAAGAAAGAAAAGAAAGTGAAAAGAGAGAAAGCGTCAAAAAAAAAGTTGAACGAGAGAATGCGTACAAAATAGAAAGAAAGAAAGAAAAAAAAGTGAACGAAAGAGAAGCGGTACAAAAAAAAAAAAGAAAAGAAAGAAAGAAAAAAGTGAACGAGAGAAGCGTAAAAAAGAAAAGAAAAGAAAGAAAATAAAGTGGAACGAGGAATGCGTCAAAAAAAAAAGAAGAAAGAAAAAAAAGTGAACGAAGAGAATGCGTAACAAAAAAGAAAGAAAGAAAGATAAAAAAAAAGTGAACGGAGAATGCGTACAAAAAGGAAAGAAGAAGAAATTAAAGTGACGAGAGAAATCGTACAAAAAAGAAAGAAAGAAAGAAAATAAAGTGAACGGAGAATGCGTTTACAAAAAAAGTGAAACGAAGAGAATGCGTACAAAAAAGAAAGAAAGAAAGAAAAAAAAGTGAATCGAGAGAAATGCGTACAAAAAAAAAAAAAAGAAAAGAAAGAAAGAAAAAAGTGAACGAGAGAATGCGTACAAAAAAGAAAAGAAAAGAAAGAAAAAAAAAGTGAACGAGAGAATGCGTACAAAAAAAAAAGTGCAACGAGAAATGCGTACAAAAAGAAAGAAAGAAAGGAAAAAAAGTGAACGAAGAGAATGCGTACAAAAAGAAAGAAAAGAAAGAAAAAGTGAACGGGAGAAGCGTAACAAAAAGAAAGAAAGAAGAAAAAAGTGAACAGAAGAATGCGTTACAAAAAAGAAAGAAGAAAGAAAATAAAGTGAACGAGAGATGCGTACAAAAAGAAAGAAAGAAAGAAAAAAAGTGAACGGAGAGAATGTACAAAAGAAAAGAAAAGAAAGAAAAAAAATGAACGAGAAGAATGGCCGTACAAAAAAAAGAAGAAAAAAAAGTAACGAGAAGAATGCGTACAAAAAAAGAAAAAAAAAAAAGTGAACGAGAGAATGCGTACAAAAAAGAAAGAAAGAAAGAAAAAAAAGTGAACGAGAGAATGCGTACAAAAAAGAAAGAAAGAAAGAAAAAAAAGTGAACGAGAGAATGCGTACAAAAGAAAAAAAGAAAAAAAGTGAACGAGAGAATGCGTACAAAAAAAAGAAAGAAAGAAAAAAGTGAACGAGAGAATGCGTACAAAAAAAAAGAGAAGAAAAAAAGTGAACGAGAGAAATGCGTACAAAAAAGAAAGAAAGAAAGAAAAAAAAGTGAACGGAGAATGCGTACAAAAGAAAGAAAGAAAGAAAAATAAAGTGAACGAGAGAATGCGTACAAAAAAAAAGAAAGAAAAAAAAAAGTGAAAGAGAAGTAAAAAAAAGAGAATGCGTACAAAAAAGAAAGAAAGAAAGAAAAAGTGGAACGAGAGAATGCGTACAAAAAAAAAAGAAAAAAAAAAGTGAACGCGAGAATGCGTACAAAAAAAAGAAAGAAAAGTAAAGTGAACGAGAGAATGCGTACAATAAAAGAAAGAAAGAAAGAAAAAAAAAGTGAACGAGAGAATGCGTACAAAAAAATGAAAAGAATCGTACGAAAAAGAAAGAAAGAAGAAAAAAAAGTGGACGAGAATGCGTACGTAGAGAGAATGCGTAAACAAAAAAAAAGAAAGAAATAAAAAAAAGTGAATGAAAGAAAAAGAAAAGAAAACAAAAAAAAAAAAAGAAAAAAAGAAAAAAAAAGTGAACAGAGATGGCGTACATTTCTGCCGGTAATTTTCTATAAATGTGGAGAATGAATATATGCATTGTGCACGCACGCATGCTCGCATTAAACGACATGGACACGCATCACACCACGCACACGCACAACGCAACACACATCTAACGCAACACGCACACGCACGCACGCCCACACACACAAACACACACAAGTTAGAGAAGAGATGAATTTCATATCAAGATTATTATTATTATTTTTTTTTTATAAGCGATCCAAGATATAGATTTTAAATATAATTGAATTTCATTACCCAATATTTCATTTCATTAACCATCATATGAATTTCTATAAAGAACGATTAAGTACAAATAAATCAAATTTAATAAATGGTCTTTCTATAAACAATTAAATACCCAAACTTAACTTCTCAACCACTATATCTTTATCTGATACAGTTTTATCCGTCTATACTCTGTTATAACAATAAGCTCATGTTCACAATCCTCTTAACAAGTTCATAAGAGGATCCAACTCCATAAAACATCTGCG
>NW_020871511.1:0-10000 GCF_003789085.1 Penaeus vannamei | reverse complement strand
CTCTCTCTCTCTCTCTCTCTCTCTCTCTCTTCTCTCCTCTCTCTTGTCCTCTTTCTACCTCTCCCTTTCCCCTTCCCCTTCCCCCCTCTTTCCCTATTCCACTCCCTTCCTTATTCTACCAGATATCTCCAACCATCTCCTTTCTCTTTGCCAAAAGAAATGACATAAAAAACACCACCACCACCACCATCCCCGCCACTATCACCACCATCACTACCATCCCCACCCACCATCCCCCCACCACCACCATCCCGCACCACAACACCACCATCCCCACCCCCACCCCCACCACCACCACCAACACCACCATCCCCACCACCACCACCCCCATCCCCACCACCACCATCCCCGCCACCAAACACCAACATCCCACCAATCCCCACCACACCACCACAACACCACCACCATCCCCACCACCCCCACCACCACAACACAATCCCCACACACCACCACCACCATCCCCACCACCACCACCCCCACCATCCCCACCACCACCCACCAACCACCTCCTCCCCGCCCCCCTCCTCCTCCTCCGCCAGGCATCCGTGCCTTATGCCTCGTGACCTTAGCAACAGCGCCACCGCCAGAGGGCATTGCATGGCCGTGTCAGCCGAGGAGCGAGTCAACTTGCACATCACGGGACATCATCATCATTATGCAGTCCGTTTACGTCACTCCGAAATGATAAGAAGTGCAGGCATACGTGTATAACGTACATATATAATGTATACGCACGCACATACATACATACATACATACATACATACATACATACATACATACATACATACATTAATACATACATACATACATACATACATACATACATACATACATACATACATACATACATACATTACACACACATATGCACACACACCTACATAACATACCCACACACAGATTTTAATATATATATATATATATATATATATATATATATATATATATATATATATATATATATATAATATATTATTATATATTATATTGTATATATATATTATATATATGTATATATATATATAGTATTATATATATATATATATGTATATATATGTATATATATATATTATTATATATATATATGTTATATTATATATATATATATATATATATATATATATATATATATATATATATATATATATATAATATGTTATATATGTAAATATATATATATTAGTGTGTTGTGTGTTATGTGTGTGTGTGTGTGTGTGTGTGTGTGTGTGTGTGTGTGTGTGTGTGTGTGTGTGTGTCGTGTGTGTGTGTGATATACATACTTGTTATATATGAAAATACATAAATACATATATACTTGTCATATATGAATGAATACACATTACATCCATGCATTAAACATACACATATATACATAGTTGCACATATATAATACCATACATACATACATACATAAACATATATATTATACATGCATACATAATATTAAAACCATTATATATATTAACATTCATATTACACATAAAACATACATATATACATTCTTCGCGTCTTATTGGAATACAATACATATAATACAACACACCACACCATAGTACATCACATACAACACACCACACACACACACACACACACACACACACACACACATAACATTAATACACATTTTTATATATATATTATATATATATATATTATATTATATATATATATATATATAATATATATGCATACTATACTCATGCCTGCATACATAAGTGCAGATAGACACCACTCCAGAAAATAAAACAATGCATTATACTGTAATATCACCTCTATACAGAGAGCAGAGAGGATGAGACTTTAGACAGAGAAGACGAGAGAGTATCGATCGGTAAAGAGTCTGAAGAGAGAGAAGAATGATGAGAGATGAGACTTCGATAACGAAGAGGATGAGAGGAGATGATCAATGAGAGAAGTAGAGAGAGGTACGATCAGGTGAAGTAGACCAGAGACAGAGGATTCATTAGATGACAGATGATTGAGGTATGAGAGACGTCGGGATAGATGGATTGATGAGAGAGAGAGGATGAGAGCCGTAGATTGAGAGATGAGAGTAATGGAAGATAGATGGTGAGAGTATGTATGAGACAGTATAGCGACAGAGGACAGCGGACAATGAGACAGAGACAGAAGTCAAATGAACGAGAGGTAATTGCTCGAGAGAGGAGAGAGGAGACCGGTGACGGATGAGTTTTTCTTCATTTGAAGAGGGAGAGAGAGAGAGAGAGGGAGAGATCAGCAGGACAGAGACAGAGACAGATAGAGAGATACGACAGGAGACAGAAGGGACGATACCAGAGACCATAGACAAAGGACAAAGACAGGACCAAACAATACAAGTACAAGCCACAAACAGACAAAACAAACAGGACAGTCAAACAAACAGACAAACAAACAAAACAACCAAACAAACAAAACAGACCAACCAAACAAGCCAAAATACAAAACAAACAGGACAGACAGACAATTTCAAAACAAAACAAAACCATAGACACAAAACAACCCATCAAACCCAGACTCCCAGCCGAGGCGCCTCAACCCCGGGCCAACAGGGCGAGCGCTAGCAGCCTCCTTTCCCGCCGACAGCTGTACGCCGCGCCAGTAGTCCCAGCTGCTTCCGAGACGACCCCGAAGGACCCCAGACGGGCGACCTCCGCGAATGGACAGGTCCGGAGGAGTCCACCTGCAGATCGAAGGACTTCTCTCTCCTCTCGAATGGATTTCGCTCGCCGGTCTTCCTGGGATTAGGTATGGAGTGTTGCGGAGGTGTTGGGGGGTGGATGGTAGGGAGGGGGACGTGTTGAGTGGTAAGCGATGGGTGTGTGGAGGGGATAGGGTTAGAGGGAGTGGGGGGAAGGTGCTGATGGAGAGGGAGGGAGAGGAGGGGGAGGTAAGAAAAGGGAGGTTAGGGATGGGGTGAAGGAGGGGCGTGTGAGGGGAGGTTATGGAGGTAGGGGTGAGGAGGGGAGTTTAGAATGGAGGTGTTTGTGAGTGTAGGGGAGGAATTAAAAAAGATAAGAAAGGGGGAGGGTAGGGAGAGGGTCGTGAAGTGAGGGGTGTAGGGCGGCGGGGGGAAGTGTGTAGGAGATCGTGTGAGGATGGCGGCGTGGAAGCCGGGAAAAAAGTTTGTAGGGGAATATAGTTAAGGGTAAGGGGCCGGTTAGTTGCGGGAGGGTTGGAGGGATTTAGAGGGAGGGGTAGTTAGTGTGAAGGAGTGGGGGTAAGGGGGTTTATGTGTGGCGGAAAGGCTGAGGGCCGAATATCAGTGCAGAGGAGGGAGTGGGTATTGTTAGTTCGGAAAGGGGCAGGGGGAGGGATGGGGTAGTGAGTGGGATGGGTTTCGTGAGTTTCTGCTGTGGTGTGTAGTGATCGGCATCAGGGCGTGTTATCATCGCGGACTTCAATCCTGCCAAAGTGCTGTATAAGGGATATGCAGCGGTGGGGTGGGCGCAGGTGTGTTTTAGAGTTAGGGGGGAGGAGGAGCGGAGAGAATAAGAGGACAGAGGATATTTTGATTATATTATTATATATTTTCCCTCAATGTTATTAAAAGTGACAAAATGGATATTGACCACGTATTTTCTTAGACTTTAGAATTAGTTTGGAGGGGCGAAGTTGGCAGAAGGTTATGTTAGAGGGTAGGTGGTGGGAGGGATTAGAGTGGATCGATTTGGTGGAGCTTTTCGTTTTGGTTGGTGGCAGTCAGTATATTGGTCTGACTCTAATCCTGCAAGATTCTGTCTTTGTGTCTTAGAGATGTTGGGGAGTGAGGAAGTGTGGGGATGTAAGGATTGAGGTTGTTTTTTGTTCCTGTGTAAGGTGGTGATAATGACGGTGGTTATTAGGTGTAGTGGGAAGGGGAGGTGAGAGATGTGTGTTGATAATTTAAGCGATGTAATAGTTGTAGGGAGGGGTGTGATGGGTGGGTGTGTTTTTTAAGGTAGTTGATTGGTTGAGTTGATTTGGTTAGGAGGTGGGTCAATAGTGGTGATGTAGTGAATGGGTAATAGGGATGGATTGTGCTGGGATGACGAGTGAGGTTAGATGAATTTATGTATGATTGATTTGCTAGTTGTTACCGCGAATAGGGTGATGATGGGATTGGGGTAGGTGGTGGAGGGTGAGGATGGAGTGAGGGGAAAGGGAGACTGAGGGAAGATTTTTTTGTTTTGAGGTATGAGGGGTGAGGGGGAGGGTGAGGGCGAAGTGCGAAAGGAGAGCGAGGAGGTAAAGAGTGAGGGAAGGTATTGAGGGAAAGGTTTTGTGAGGTGGGAGAGAGTGAGGGAGAGTGGTTGGGGATTAGGAGTGAGAAGGGAGGGGAGGATGAGGGTGAAGGAAAAGGATGGCTGAGGATGAGGGCGAGATGAAGAGCGATGCGTAAAGAGTGAGGGTGAGGGTTGAGGAGAGAGTGATGGGAAGAGTGAGGGTAGGGTGGGGAGATTGTGAGGGGAGGCTGGGGGAGGTGGAGGGTGGAGACAGCTGACGATCATTTGCAAGACTATGTCGAGTCAACCTCTGTGCAATGTTCTTCTTTTGGCAATTGCTTTGTTCCTTTTTTTTCTCTTTTTTTTTTCTCTCACCTCCCTTTTACCTCGCACCCTTTTTTTTCTACCAATTCTCCTTCTCTTTTTTTAATTCCTCTTTTTTAGCCCCCTTTCTCTTCCTCATTCCCTTCTCTTTTTCCTCTCGCTCTCTCCCTATTTGATCACTCTCCTCTTTTCTTGTTTGGGTTTTATCATCTTACTGCGCTTTTCCCTCACACTCTTCCCTTTCTCGCGTGGGTCTCTCCGTCTGCGATTGTCATTATTCTCCTTTACTCTTTTTCCTTCTTTTCTTTTCCTTCTTCCCTCTCTGACTCTCCTTTTCCTTCTCTATCTTTACCCTTCTCCCTCCTTCTCTCTCCTCTTTCTCTCCTTCCCTCCCTCTCTCTCTTTCTTCTCTTTTTCCCCCCTCCCTCTCCCCCCTCCTCTCTCTCTCTCTCTCCCTTCCCTCTCTCTCTCCTTTCTTTCTCTTCCCTTCTCTCTCTCTCCTTCCCTCTCTCCTCTCTTCTCGTCCTTCTCCTCCTCCTCTCTCTAGCAAGTGTTGGCATACCCTGCGAGCGCGCATGGGTATCCCTGGGGCGCATGCCCTCTTTCCAGGAAATGCTCTTGTAGCAATAAGTGGTTATGTGATGATTCATTTTTATTTTCATTTTGTAATAAACTGATCACTGCATTTTGTTTTTATCTTTTATCTTTATAATAAAAATTTTATGAACAAAGTGATTATGATTATTCTCAAAATACTAAAGGTGATAATATCTACTTTAATTGGTATTTTAATAACGGATATTGTTCTTCCTTTATAAATATAAAACAATAAAGTCTGTAAAATAATCGTTTCTCGCTTAATCTTAAAAATTATATATATTTTTTATATTATTTTAAAATAATAAATATAATTTTCTTAAAAATAATACAGTTTGTCCTCCAGTGAATAAATCAACATTATTTATCATTAATATCCTAATTATGATTATTTTCCCAATAATAATAATATATAATAAGATTCTTTTAGAATAATATAATAATACATAATATTTAATAATAACATAATAATATACATAACTATAATAATAATGATAATAATAAACAATAATAAATAATAATAATAAAACACAATAATAATACGATTCTTTAGACCCTTTTTCTGTCCCATAGTTTACTAATTATATTTCTTGTTTATTAGTATCATTTTTTACTGTTATTGTCATATATTCACGTAATATCTTATATAAATAGAAAGCGCGTGTGTGTATAATTGTATACATTCATTTCTTTCCAATTTTCTATTATTTACTACTAATGTTCTTTTCGCCTATTTTTTCTTTCTCTTTCTTCCCTTCTCCTCTTTAATTCCTTCCTCTTTCTCCCTTCCTCATGTTTCTCCTCTTCTGCCCTTCCCTTTTCTTTTTCCTTCTTTCCCTTCCTCTTCCTCTCCCTCTCCCTTCCTTTTCCTCCTCCTTCTTTCTCGTTTCTACTTTCTTCCCTTCCTCTCTTCCCTTTTCTCCTTCTTCCCGTTCCTATTTCCTCTCCTTCAACCCTTCCTATCCCTCCTCCTTTTATCTACCTTCCTTCCTGCTCCCCCTCCCCCTTCCTTCCTTCCTCCTCCCCCTTTCCCCCGAGCTAACAGCATTCGGTGTCATTCCTTTGGTTAAAAAGACGTCAGTTTCCGGACCTCCAGCAGCTCGCGTGGTCGAGGCGCTCTCTGCCAGACGGAAGCAACACTCGGGTCGCTCTTGTATACTTCTCGACTGCCACACTTTATGTTTCCGTACGTAAGCATGGAGCATTACGTGGCATTACAAACATAAACACATTTTACACATATATACATATGTGTATATACGTACTATATATACATATTATAATATATATTATACTACATATATCATATATATACATATATATACATATTATATATATTACATTATATATACAACTACACACACACACACACACACCACCACACACACACACACACACACACACACACACACACACACACACACACACACACACATATATAATTATATTATATATTATATATATTTATATATATTATATATTATATATTAATAGTATATAGTATATATATTTACACCACACACACACACACACACAAAAGAGAGAGAGAGATGAGAGGAGAGAGAGAGAGAGGAGAGAGAAGATGATGAGATGAGAGAGGTGAGAGAGAGAGAGAGAGAGAGAGAGAGAGAGAGAGAGAGAGAGACGAGAGAAGAGAGAAGAGAATGAAAGAAAGAAAAAAAGAGAAAGATGAGAAAGAAAAAATAGAGAAAGAGAAAAAGAGATGCACCCTCACACACACACACACAAACACACGATCAATCACCACTGAGCTTGTTTCACTGAGCCACACCAACATTGACACAGCCACGGTCTAAAAAAAGGAAACGATTATTCAAATTACGTAGCGATGAAGATCAGCTGATAAATTGAAAGAAAGAAAAGTGTGAAAGTTTTCGTCAAGGTTGGTCTACCTCGCGTGATTATATAGGTATTATTGTTCAATAAAACCTTCCCGCGAATTTAATGAAAGGGTGAACAATTTGGAGGTCTTAACTTGGACAACATGGAATGAGAAGAGAAAGTAGATGGGAGGTGTGAGCCTTTGAACTGACACATCAGAGAACTTGAAATAATTTCAGGGAGTGTGAGGATTTAGAATGGAACACAATAGATGATAAGAAGGAGAATGGATAGTAAGAGGATGAATGAAGAGAATGATTCATCTGTTATTGTCATGCCATCAGGTGATTACTATTGTAATTATCATCATAGAGTATCATTATCATTATTGTGATAAGAAACCTGATAGGTTAATGATGGAAACGAGGAAGTAACGAGGCGTGATGATTAGCCAAAATTCTCTTATAATGATTTAAGCGATAATAAGAGGTAAGGTAGCAGAGAGAGAAATCAAGTAATGATAGCAAGAATGGTAAGTCATGAAAAGCAAAAGGACAGATCAATTAGTGAAAGGAATAAGACACAATAGACAACAATGAATAATGACGGGAGCCGCCAGCAATTGAAGTTAGCTATACATCAGGTGTGTCTCATTATCAGTGAAATCGTATTCATCGCATACCAAACACCGATTGGCTATTTGTCAAACACTAAATTTTGCTATCCCTATAATCATCATCATTATCAGTGCGACCTATTAAGTCTATCATGGATCAATATATCGGGGCTTGGGGGACTTACCAGGAACCTCAGCACCTTTCCCAAAAGAGGTACCATGACAGGCAGAGTACTCCACGCGCCCGCACGACCCGCCACGCCCATAAGCCAACACCGCACACCACTGAAAGAAAAGAAAACATGGGTTATAACACATTAATCTGTGAGGCGGAGCATGTCCAAAACCATCTATTTTGAGGCCGGCTTACATAAGAAGACAGTATTGGCGGGGGCGGCGATGTGACGGATAGGCGGATGGTGAAGGCGTGAGAAAGGGAGAAGCGCTAGGGCTAAGAGCCCGTGTACCGAGGGAGAGAGTGAGGTATATGCTTTAGTTTCTGGTCGAGAGTACCAAGTCCTGTTCTTTCAGTGTAGTGGTGTGAAGCGAGAGAGAGAGAAAGAGTATTTTATTTATTTGGTCTATAGAACTAGTTTGTGGTTTTTAGGTGGTTCGTGTGTTTTGTGTTATCTGTTTGGGATATTTTCACATTCGTTTCTTTCGTTGTCTTTCTGTAGCGTTCATTTCTTTTTCGATTTGCTCATATTTGAATTCGGCGGATGGAGGAAGGCGAAGGAAGCATGCTTTTTGTTTTTGTAATTCCTGTATTCTATTGTCAATATATCTGTCTCCAGGGTGTAAATAAGGACTAAAGGGCATGGGCAGAATTGTACTTATTGTGCTTAAAAATAATTATATGCGAGAAAAGAAATAGAAAACGAGCTCCGATACGTTTTCTTTGCCGTTTAGTTACCGAGACAGAACTGAACTGTAAATTTACAAGCAGGGGACTATACTATTTTGTATTCTGCGCAAAAAAGACTTCTTTTAATTCAGCAAAGCATTTAGACTGTTCGATAAATTCAATGAGGCAAGTATAAACATGAGGTATATGTTTTATATATACATACATATATATGTGGTATATGGATATATCGCTATGGCATATTATACATGTATGTATTGTATTACATTTATATATATGTATACATTGTCTGTTTGTACTGTCTGTATGATGCAGCGGAACGACACCACACACACACACGGGCACGGCACGCACGCACGCAAGCCACATCCACATGGGCATGCACACACACAAAGTGCAGAGGTAACTCAATAGAAGATAAGCCGGTAGAAAGAAAAGTTAGCGATGACGGAAAAACAAGAGTGCGAGAAATTTTTTGACTTGCACATACCAAACTTTACATTTATGGTACTATATATGTATACGTATTATGTATATATTGTATAGTATATGTGGACTTAATTATTTGGTTTAGTATAACTTATCTAACCGTCTATCTATATCTTTTAATTGGGTAAACTCTAAGTCAGTTCTAAACACCCTTTGTCAAAGTTCAACTTTTCTATGTTGGTTAAGGCCACCCCTTGAAATACCATGTTTCTTCCAATGATATCCCCAAAGTAAGAGATTTCCTTGTGAGTGGATAGGGTACTTATCAATACATGGAGCAATGCATATTTTACTTCATGAGATGAATATGAATAAAAGAGAACAAAAGGTAACGATAGAATTGACAGTACTATAGATTAATATTTCAGTTACGGTGTTTCAATACGGCAGAAATTAATTATCGGAATGGACATATGGATGAGATGAAAATGTTTCAAGGGTACGAGGAAGAAGATATGTAATGGAAGATTCAATTGAAGAGTGACGATCTTAGAGATGTTTACATGAAGCTTCAAGGGATTGAATATTATAGAAATGTGTATGGCAAGTGCATTTCTCCCCCTCTCTCTTTATAGTTCTCTCTTCTTTATCTCTCATTTCCTATCTTTCTCTACATTCCCTCCTTCGTTCCCATGGTTCCTTAACTCCCTCCTTTTCCCTCCTTTCCTCCCTCCTTTCCCCTCTCTCCCTCTGCAAGTCAAGGAGAAAAGGGAAAAAAGACAAAGGGGCAACCACCGAAAAAAAACAAAAAAACAAAAAAAAAAAACAGGGTAGCAGTGACAGCAGATGGTTCAAATGCGCAAATCACTCTTTTTAGACAGTCTGCAATCTATCCTAAAGAGAGTATTATGAGGAGAAAGGGTTGCAACATTGCGAAAGAAAGGAGTCACAGTAGAGTGCTTCTCGGACAGGAGGGGAATTTTGGTAGGACGTTACCGGATGCATCTTCATGTGGGAATACATGAGGATAGCATAGGCGTCAACGTCCTCAATATGTATTGCAGGTTTAATTCAATAATCGTTTTGATAAGTTGGCATTCAGATTCCTTGCAAAAATAC